>VZRF01009221.1:10069-57990 GCA_013396875.1 Vireo altiloquus | reverse complement strand
TTTTTTTTTTTTTTTTTTTTTTTTTTTTTAAATATCAGTACTATATCTCTACATTATGTCTTACTAGACCTGGAAATATTTGGAAAGTAGCTTCTTTTTGAGTACTGTTTGTCAACTTTTTTGAGATTCATAAAACTAACTAGTTGTTATTTAATTCTGAAATTTTATAAATTGTGTGCATCTAGATCCCGGATATTTACCAGCTCAAGATGTGTCATAGCCATCTCTTAGACTGAAAGGAACTTGGCAGACTCTTAAAATCAGAAAAATTGTGATTACCTACACAAATTGTGAATTTCTACACAAATGTCATTTAGTGATTTCACTTAAAGTGAGAATAAATCTCATAAGGAAAAAATTAGTCTTGAAATTTCTCTTTTAAGCAATATACTGCCAAGTGATCTTTTGCAAACTTTTCTAGTAGTTAATTTCTCCACCTTAAAATATGCAAAATTTTTGTGGCTTCAGTTTCCAGACACTGGGTTCTGTTATAGTTTGTTTTAGTAGACTGAAAACCCTTCTTTTATCTCATAGCTGTTTCCTGTGGCAATACCAGGAGAGAAATTCAGAGCTGTAGCAATACCAGGAGAGAAATTCAGACAAGCTAACTTAGTCAACATGCAAATCTAGATGAAAGTCCTCTCTAGATTTCTTCTTTTTGAGCAGTCTTTCTCTGTGTCCCCTCTTAACTCTTTGTGCATCCCCAGCGTACACGCAGGCAGGGTAGTGTGAGAAAGAGAAAAAGCTTTAGCACTGTGCAAGCACTGCTCAGCAACAGCTTAAACACTCCATGTTATCAGCACTGCCTTGGTCACAAATCCAAAACATAGACTGGCAGGATGAGCTCCTATAGAGAAAATTACCTCTCCCAGTCAAAAACAGTATATCTACAAATCACCAATGTTAATCAGATCATATCCTAATATATATATAAAAACCATATTTTATATATATATATATATATATATATATATGCACATATATATAAATATACATCCATACCTTGTAGAAAGAGTTTATGCTTTCCATAAACCATAATGAATGATTAGGAATAAACAGGTAGGAACTGTGACAACTGGGAAGAGCATCAAATAAAGTATAGCTAGCAAAGTGTGTAAAGGTTAATGGGAAGAAAGATTTCTATATTTAAACTATAAGTCACAGTGAAACCAAAGAGAGGATGTTCCAATACATATCAAGCAAGAACATATGATGTAAAGATGACTGGGGAGCTCCATTTTTATAAAAAGGGTTAGCTGTGATCAGATGGATAACATGATCACCATCAGTGATGATCAAGAATTGGGATGTAATAAGCAAATATTATGTTTGATATTACTTAGGTTAGATGGCATCAACTCACTTGGGTGTGACAATAATTAAAAGGAAAAAGATCCTGTGTTTATATTGCCTGAATACATGTGGCANGCACTGCCTTGGTCACAAATCCAAAACATAGACTGGCAGGATGAGCTCCTATAGAGAAAATTACCTCTCCCAGTCAAAAACAGTATATCTACAAATCACCAATGTTAATCAGATCATATCCTAATATATATATAAAAACCATATTTNAGGATGTTCCAATACATATCAAGCAAGAACATATGATGTAAAGATGACTGGGGAGCTCCATTTTTATAAAAAGGGTTAGCTGTGATCAGATGGATAACATGATCACCATCAGTGATGATCAAGAATTGGGATGTAATAAGCAAATATTATGTTTGATATTACTTAGATAGGTTAGATGGCATCAACTCACTTGGGTGTGACAATAATTAAAAGGAAAAAGATCCTGTGTTTATATTGCCTGAATACATGTGGCAGTAGCTGTGTGTGCCAACCAATTTGGGGCTCGTAGCTGTATACAGTAGCAGGTTTAAAATTGTGCTGATTAGCACTGCCCAAGAGTTAGGAGCAGTTGCAAGTAAGTGCTGCCACATTTCTTAGGCCTTTAAACAAAACACACTCAAATGAGTAGCTACCTTGTTCAGAGCAGTAGCAACCTTTGAAGAGGTGTTTAGATTTCAATTAGTTTACTTTCACTTAAATAGTTCCTGATGAGCCTAGTTGAAGATGTTAAGTAGCCTTATAAAAAGTAAAAAATATTTTGTATTCTGTATCTAAAACTTTAGAACTGCAAGTTTTCAAATTCCAAAATCCAAAATAGATCAGGAACAGTTTCTGTGCTGAGGTTGGTATTGTCCATTTCAGCCCATATAAGCAGCATTATTGTGTGCAAGTATCATCTATATAAAGCAGTGTTCCAATTCACAGCTGAAAAGGGAAGAACAGGAGGGGATTTTATATTTAGAGACTATATTATTGATCCAATTGATTTTAGAACAGCTTTCATAGCTTGGCAGAATTCAGACAGTGCTTAATAGAATACTGTCACGAGCATTCATAGAATGATACAAAGCGTTTTTTGATAAATTCCTGTTTAGAAGTTTTAGACAAAGGTCCCCGAATTAATTAACCATGGTTTCTTTCAGATACTGCTCCTGCCACATTTCCTTCTATCCACAGCATTTTCTTCTTCCCTTTATTTCCTCAATGACTACTGCACTGCAAAACCACTGTGTCCTTTTCTTTGCCCTTCTCTTCACCCAGGGCTTCCAGTGCTCCAGAATAAATCCTTCTTGTGTGTCCACACACTTTGCCAGATTTGTGGTGATATCCATTTCTAAAGGTTAGCTACCTTTTAGCATATTTAGTGTTATGCTCAAAATCTTATACATTGCACAGAGGAAGCAAACCTTATATATAAATATAACCAGTCGTTTATTTTTCATATTATGGAAATCTTAAGAATTTAGCCATTATTATCCTAGATCTAATTATTAAAAAAAAGAATAAAAATGAAGTTAAAATGGTTTTACACACAGTTTTTTTACCCCTATTCCTGGTGTTATGCTCACCCTTCCCCTTCTCCTCTGAGTCCTAATATTGGTGGGTTAAATCTACTAGGGTTGGGAAGTGTTATGGAAAGCCAGTTACATCCGGGCTTCTTTGCCAGGAGTAATGAGATGTTAGTGGTTTCTTCCTCCTTCAGTGGTCACTATGAGTCAATTTGGTATGTTTGCTTAAATGCTCTTTCTCTTTATTCATTGGTTTGCTGACCACATTATCCCCAAACTTACTACATATGTTTCTGTATGCTTGATACCACTTCTTTGTTCTCCTTGTTATCCCTAAAACCAGTTTTCTCCAGCTCCATGTTTGCATGTCCATAACTCAGTGTTGAACAGTTGCTTATAGCTGTGAGGTCCCCAGGGCCAAGGCTGTTCTCCATCTCTCACCATCCCAGTCCCACACTCCTTCATGCCACATCCTATATCTTCAGTTCTCAGACTTCTGATCTTGCACACCATTTCTATATTACACAGAATCACTGCTTATTACTGTTATTGATATAAAACTATGATCAAACCACACAAAGATAAACAAAAGCGCTTGAGGAAAACGTCATAGTGGATCCAACAACACAGGAGAGCAAAGGCTGTTGCAGCTCCATGCCCCCAGGTCTAAAAAATAATGAGCCTGAAAATGTATTCCCACTCGGCACAAGCACACTGAGCACAGGTACACACCATGCATATATTTATCTGGCCACACAAATAACAGTGAGACTCTCAGAGCACTGACACAAACACAGCAGCAATGGTTTCAACCTGCTCCTATCTCTGGCTGAGCAGGATGGAGATATGGCAGTAGGAGTATATATCACCCCCCTATGTATATGTACAGTGTGAGCCCCTCAAGCAGCTGGCCTATTGCACCCAGCCTGACCAGTTGCTGTCCCTGGATCCCAGTCTTACCAGTTGCTAATACCTGGACATATGAACCCCCACAGTCACAGTGCCATAGTCCCACTCCAGTTGCTGGTGCAGGATATCACACACGCACACACACACACACACACACACACACACAAATGTCCAGGATTCTCTGGTTCCATAGATGACATCTCTGTGCTCTCACCCTTAGAGAGCCACAGATGCCCTCTCACACACAGAGCTGGCCCTCAGACATCCATACATCCTCCTTAATCCCAAGACACTCCCTGCTGGCTTGTTCAGCTTGACCTTCATTAGTGATCCCACACTTGTACACCTGCACTCACTCCAGTTGACACCACAGACTCGTACACACACTTGCACATGGAGTAAAGAGCTTCTTACTGGAAAATAATTGAAGGAATTTATCAAGGGGTCAAGGCAGACTGCAGTGACCAGGCCAGGACATAGCTAGAAAGTATACTCTCCAGGCCTTGCTTACATGCAAATAGACTCTTCCCTCATCCCTCTATTTCCCTCTACTTGTTTCTCCCCAAATCGCCTAAACCTCTCCCTTTTCTCACATTTGGCTCCCCTTCTAAACATGCTTTCATAAATAAATATTGGGTAATCCCAACATCATCTTTCCCTGCTTCCCATACTGTTTCCCACGCCCCTTGGTTGAAAAGGTGAGATGGAGATCTGGTCCCAATGACTCCTCACAATGAGTTTCACACTGGGTCAGTGGGGCTGAGGCTCTGCTGGGAGGGACATGTACAGGGTGTCCATTTGTCTGAGTCCTGAATTTGGGTTTCTTGGCCCTCTGCCGTTGTGTTCTTGTTCTCTGGGTTTGTAGAGATGAGATTTTGATGGGCTAAAGGATCCCTGGAGATAGACCTGGGAGCAAACTGGAAACAGCCAGGATAGACTCCCCCACCTGCATTGTGCCTGTGTGTTCTTTTGTGGGTGTGCAGATGAGTTTCATCACATAACAAAACGTACAACCACTGCCACCTGATCAATAATACAAACTGCCATCATAACTAAAACAAGCAAAACAAAGATGCAAGTAGGTCAAGACAAGTCCAGGCACAGCAAGCTTACCAGGCCTTAGTCCTTTTGGGTGCACAGAGCTTACAGCCTGCTACTCTCAATGGCTCTGCTGTATTACAGGGCTATCTGGATACTGCTGCCAGTTAGCTGACTTCAGAGTCACTGGCTTTAGGCCACATGAGTCACAGTGGCACATCTGGAAGCTGTACTGCCATATTTTCAAGAGTACTTAAACTAGATTGGTTAAAGGTGGCTCAAACGTGTGAAAAAATCTGAGTTAAGATTATACATTTCAATTGCTGGTTGGATGACAATTTATGGGAAAAAAAATTATATACCCTGATTCTATGAAATCTTGGGACATCACCTTGAAAATATAGGGACTGGGTAATCTGCCTGTATAGTATAATGCATAGCTTAATGATATTCAGTCATAACTACTTCTCAGTCACAGGCAGGGGCAGTTTCTTTTACTCGTACTTGGCTCTCCATCTCCAGGCAGGGAGAAGTATCTGGCTACACCGTGAATTTGGGTACTGATATCAAAAGCAGCAACATTTCCACAGGGTGTAGGGAACACTACAAAACTGTTCAGTCCAAGCTTCTGATTAGTAAGAGAAATGAAAGGCAAAAAATTGTTTATAAAGAAGGAAAATCTGCTCTAATTTTCTGTTCTATATGTGGAAAAAGATACTTCATTCTACCTTGTGGTAAAAAGTTTGGGATGGAGAAAAGTTAGAGGGAGGAGGTTTTTTTATTTTCTTAATTGTTTACAGAAAAGTTCAATTATTTATTGCCCTTTGGAATACAAAATCATAACTAAGAAAAAGGGATTTGAGCAGGAAAATCTAAGAATAATTTACACTTCTTTTTTTGAACTGAAAAGCTCCAGTGTTCATTTATGATGATATTATGAGTTGCAGTGAGGTTCTTAAACATCATTAATCACTACAGATGGCTACAAACCCATTAAATCTTTTAAGCACCTGTTTGCTTATCAAATGCTCATATGGTAAGCTACCCTCTGGTTCACATAAGTATATTAGTTTTAGAACATATAATTGCCTTACAATAACTGTACTTGTGCTAATTATCAGTCTCCTGAAAGAAACAAGTGGAACTATTGAGTAGTGGGGGTGACCAGAACTTAAAAACAGAGCTTCTCCACTGAGCATCAGAGCTGGATGACTACTTGTAAAGTGTTCTTCTTATTTCTGGTAAGCCTAGTTCAATTCCACAGTTGGAGCACCTAAGTGAAATAGCTTGATTTTTTTTTACCATCAGTCACAAGAGAACATCACCCCCATAATTTATCACAATTTGTTTCTTTTGAAGAGAGCCTCAAGATTGAAATAGCACAAAGACCAAATTATTTCTCACTCAAACATATTGCACCATCTTTGAAAATGTGGTTTTAGAGAGCAATTGCAATCTCTTGTCATACTTCAAGTCTTATCAGTATGAAGCTCTGTGCTACAGCACACACGAGAGTGCTCACTTTCCCAGAAGTATTTAGAGGCAATACAATTTATTCCCAAAGTAATAACCTCCCTGTTTAGGATAAGTAGTGTTTATTCCATCCTGCAGAATGGTTAAATTAATTAAACAAACAGACAAACAAAGATATGATCAGGTAAGTGTGGTGAGAGGGTTATTTCACTAAGAGACTTCTGTGCCATATATGGTAGCTTCCTAATTGAGGTACAGAAATATTCTTAAACTGAGTAAATTTATATAATTTTTGCAAGAGCTACACATATTTTTATAGCCTCTGAGTGTAGCCCACAGTTTTCTGAAAAACTTCCCTAAATCTAGCTCTAGTCTGAAGAACTATATTCTGGTGACATACTACAGAAAGAATGCCATGAGAGCAATCAGATGTCATTTTGATAATATTGAATACTGATCAGCTTCTTTTTCAAAGATGATTTTCCAAATGTCTGTATACAGTCACTGTACATATTTGCATATAATCATATCAGAGAAAATGCTCTAAAACTATGACTAGAACATTATCACATGCTGTGAACTAGAAATGCAGTAACTTCAAAACATATCTACCACAGCCATACCCATAAGAGCAATCCAAGCCAAATTCCATTTATAAGCTTTGAATTGAGTTTGATGAACTTAAAAAAATAGAATTCTGAAATAAGTTTCTGCTTTTTTACCTGAAATAGCTTTTCATACCACAAGATTCAGATATTTGAAAACTGAGATATGGTCACAATGCAGTACAGTCATTTTGCTGCAGTTGATCAACAGGAATTTTAACAGTGGCTGCAAAATCCAGAATTGTTTCAAACGCAGCATTTATCTGCCCACTCTTGTCCTTATTTATCTGGATACCAACTACTCCCATTTAATTTGGAATACAATCTGGACTGATTGTCAAGATGCCAGTTTGTTCTGAAGGACCTGATAGACATCATCATCAAAAAAGGTGAATTGTAAGTCTCAAATGTCTGCTACAGGTTTATTGGCTGAAATGTGATTCTCCTCAATCTGGTATAGCCTGAAAGATGTACCAAAGGTTGATAGAAGTTTTGCAGAGTTCTAGGAAAGTAGCTGGTTAAAATATGTGCTATGGAAGAAAATGTTTAAAGGGATAGACAAAGGTAAAAGGTAGCTGGTGAATTAAAATTGCTTTCAAACAGATCTCAGAAAGGTCTAAATTGTGCATAAATACAAAAAATATTGGCACCCTAATTATAAGACCTTCCTATTTTAATCCTGCAAATATTAGGTCCTAGACAATCTTTGTTGAGAAGATTTACAGCTCAGAGAATATAAAAATAATTTATAAAGTCAAAGGGAGTTTGGGTGGAATATTGATCCTTTGTATACTCTCCAGTCTCCTCTAGGCCTTCAACATTAAAAAGTGCATTATTTTATAGCCTTCAATGTCTTACTCTCAAACAGAATAAAATTAAGGGGTTTGATTAGAAACTTATGCATTGACCCTAGTAAACCAAAGTCTCTGCCTTAGAGGTAAAGCTTGTTCCCAAAAATTCATGGCAAAAATTGTTGTTTAATTATATGTATACCAAAGTCTGACTTTGAAAAGTACTTGCAAGTGAAAGGAAAGCTGTCTTTTCAACCCTTTAAATTGGTGTCAGTTCAACTAATGGGCCAGTTAATTAACTAATGGGTGTGAAACAGAGGCCTTCTCCAGAGGTAAAACAGATTAAATATACCACTTAATTGCCTAGTATGGATTGACACAATTTATTGGTGGGACTCTCCTGATGTTTCCACAAAATTTCTTGGAGTACATTTCCTCTGGAGGAATATGAGCATGTACAAAAAAGGAACAAATGGGACATATAGTAATTCTTCTACAACGCTAATGTGTTTCTTCTTAATAAAATGTGCTGTAAGAAAAACAATTACTGTCAAGTGTGATGACAATTAACCTAAGTTTTTAAAAAGAAGGGGTTTTTTTAAGAAGACTGGCCTTTCAAAACCTCATGACCTGGTTGGAGATTTTACACAGTAAAAACTATATTATCTAGCACAAATGAGATACCATAATTATCAGCCATATTCTATGAAATTGATAATAATTTTTCACCTTAAACTTCTTTGAACTACAGTATTTTTGCATTAGTATGCAAGATTCTGAGTTCTGCTTCCTCATCCTGACTCCTAAATGCATTATTACATTTTAAAAATAAGGTTTTGTGTGAACTGACAATAGTCTACCAAGATTCAGTGAATACTCCCAAATTTGTCATTGAGAGGAATACACCTGTATTTGCACTTGATTTGCCAGCTGCAGTGTGAGAAGCAGATTGAGATGCAGACTGAGCTCTGGGTGGGAGCCTGAGACAAGAGCCTGTGAACTGGCTCTGTTTCTTCCACCCTAATATTCTTCTTCCAACTGCATCTTTCTTTAGCTCATTCATATTACTTTCCTGCTGTTTTCAACTGATATTGCAATTATATTATGTAAGCCTCAATTTCCACCAACTTAAAAATATGACTCAGGTTTTTTTACATTCTCCAGGCTGATTTTGCAGCCACCTGGGCTGGCCACTCTAAAATTTTCATTGACTTCTTAAATTCCAGGGGATATAATATAATCAGCAGGAAGATCATATTGCTGTAATAAAAAACTTAACACAGCAACCACAGAGCCATTGCCTAGCAATGCACATCTTTTTAGGTGAAAGACTTAGACTTTTCAGACTGAACTGGCTGCATTCTTCAGAATACAATATTTTGTTAAAAACAAAACACTATTTCAAGCTCTCAGGTCTTCTGTGTTTTGGTAGTGCAGAATTAGGTGGTTTTATTTTAGAGGAGTGCATATGCTAAGGCCTGTTACGAATTTACTGTTCCTCTTGTTTGGTCTTGGATGCAGAAAGTACAGATTAATACCTTTCATAGTAGATTTCAACCAGATATCTCCTTGGCCCTTCTTATTTAAAATTTTTTTGACTGGTGAGATATTCACGCTGGATTCAATAAAGATGTATTGTTAAAACCTTTGTGGAGAGATTACCAAACATAATTCAGAATTTAGGAAGTTGTTTTAAAAAAGTTTCTCATCTGGTTTCAAGATAACCTTAAAAATGTAAATCAGTCTGCAAGGCCTTTGTGGAATTTACAACAAAACATGCTAAAATAATGTCATCAAGACAAGTTAAACAATAAGTGTTTTGACTGGCCTTAAAAAAATCACAGACATTTGCTATCAGAAAGAAACAGTTTCCTTCAAGACAGTTAAAGACTTAAATTTTACATGGCCTTTAGAGATTACTCTGCAAAATTATGCAGCTTGCTCCAGCAAGAGTTTTCCTATGAACTGATACATTATTATCACTTTGACCATGATAAAGAGCCTTTTGAATTCAGGCTTATATAACATATTTGGTGGAATTTAGAGTTCAAACCTCATCACACATTTTAATTATGGATGACAGCACTAACACGACTGCATGGCAGGCTTTAAGAAAAATTTAAATATATAGCAAATCACTACAAGTGGTTGGAACATTTCCACCTTTATGACATTTTTGTAAAACACACTGGTGATTGCCCTAGTGTTCCATAAAGATAAAGCACTTTCCAAGCACATTTCATCTAAGACTTTTGCTCAAAAAAACCACCTTTTTCAGAAGAGCGGGATATAGCTTAATGTCTGAATTACTGTCTTGAATGTTAAGGGTGTAGATTTACACATCTGCATTAGGATGGAAAAGCTCTGCTGTGCCATAAACACAGCAATGACCTACAGTTGGGATCAATGCACTTGCACCTGAGAAATCAGGTTGCAAAACCTGATTAATGTAAACAGTAGTAAAAGGATATCTATTAAATAAATGCCTCTAATTTAGATAGATTTTCTTTCTAAAATGCTGTATATTTTAATCATTGTTTGTTTGGGTTTGGGTATTTTTTAATCAAGAATTGTCAAACAAAGACACCAGGTGTAAATGATTGATGAGATCTCAGATCCTCAAATATTGTAATGTTTCTACAAGAAAAGTTATTACAAGTAATGAGTGTAAAAACACACATAAAATTCAGCTTGCTTTATCATCCTTTTCCAATTTAGCTTTACCAAATCTAATAAACCAAAATTACAACTATTCCACAGCTGATTGAATAAAATGTTCATGTAATGAAAAAGTGTCCAGTCTTGTTCTGACTAAAGTTATTGAAAGGTTTTGAGTCAAAACTATAAACTAAATAGAGAAAGTGATTCTCAAAGTATAGACTAATTGATAAGTGCAAATGTGATAAGTGAAAATGGTGTCTCTGAAGTAACTCATTCAACCCCAAAATGCATTAAATATATATATATATTGTCTTTTTAAAACATTTTTCCAGGTTATTTGATATGAAAAGACAGAAGATACAGTCCCTTCTGCAGAGAATTTTTGATTAAGTAGGGTAAATAGATAAAGTATCATAACAGTGAAAGAAAAGGCTCAGGGGTCCTGATTCATTTCACCTATCTCCAGGCATTGCACTTAAAAGCATAGGTAATGGATGCCCCCTGTGTACTCAGCAAGGAGAGAGAGGAATGTCCAGGGAGAGATTCAGATCATAGACAACATATCTTCCTCTGGGGATGCCTCCTTCTCATCGTATCATAAGTAAAGGACCTATGGCAACCAAGAGCCTCATTTAGGAATGTCTGCAGGTGCCTGAAGTCAGAGAAGATGAAGTTGATTCAGGATAGGAGAGAATGGATATTCACTAGGACAAAAGTGCTGTACAGATGGAAATAAATAAAGATACTTATTTATTTATAATAACATCTCTGTTCATGTTGCAACCTGGTATGTCACATGTTTTACAAATACTATTAATTGACAAATATTACAAACCCAATCAATTTTAAAGTGAGCATGACCAGTATGAAAACATATGCAAATATAGGTCCTACTTGACAACAACTTACGATCTTATTGCTGGATATACAGTGTATTCATGTCTTGTAGGATGAAAGGATTTTGACTTAAGTTACTCCACATTAACCATTATGGTCTTTTATGATGGAGTGACAGCAGCAGCTGATAAGGGAAGACTCTGTGATGCCCTCTACCTAGAATTCTGTAAGGTGTTCAACACAGTTCCACATGCCATCCTTATCTCCAAATTGGAGAAACATGGATTTGAAGGGTGAACTGTTGGGTGGATAAGGAATTTGCTGGATGGACACAGCCAGACCATTCTGATCAATAGCTCTGTGTCCAGGTGGAGGTTGTGATGAGTGGAGTCCCTCAGGGCTCTGTCTTTGGTGCTCTTTAACATCTTTATCAATGACACAGACAATGAGATCAAGCGCACCCTCAACAATTTTGCAGGTTATGAAGCTGCCACAAGTTGACACAACATAAAGAAGGGATGCTGGAGAAGCTTGAGTTGAATCCATGAGAAACTGAGGTTCAACAAGTTCCAAATGCTAGGTCCTGCATCTGGGGCAGGGAAATGCTAGACATGAGTACAGACTGGGAGAAGAACTCACTGAGAGCAGCCCTGTGAAGCAGGGCCTCAGGGTTCTGGTGAATGAAAAGCTGGACAAGAGCAAACAGTGTGCTCTCACATTCCAGAAAATCAACAATGCCCTGGGCTGCCTCAAAAGCAGACTGGTCAGCAGGTCAAGGGAGGTGATTCTGGTGCTCTGCTCCACTCTCATCGGACCTCACCTGGAGAACCGTATCCACATCTGAGACCTTAGCACAAAAAGGACTTAGACTTGTTAGAGTGGCCCTACAGGAAGGTCATGAAGACAAAAGAGAGCTGGAGCACCTCTCCTAGGAAGACGAGACAGACAGCAGAAGAGGACTCTAGAGAGACCTCATTGCGACCTTCCAGTACTTGAAGGGGGCTCATAAAAAAGAGTGAGAGCAACTTGGTACAAGTACATGTAGCAGTAGGACAAAGGGGAACGAGAGATTTAAATCAGATATTTGGAATAAATCTTTTACTCAAAGGTTAGTGATGCAGTAGAAAGAAGCTGTCGTGAGCAGCTGAGGTTGTTCCATCCTTGAAAGTTTTCAAGGTCATTGGATTGGGCTTTGAGCACTCTGGTTGTAGTGGAAGGTGTCCCTGCCCACGGCAAAGGGGTGACAAATAGATGATCTTTAAGGTCCCTTCCAACACAAAAATTCTGCGATTCTGTGACTTTATGATATTACTTGGGGATATGAAAAATTACAATCTTTGCGTTAGAGGAGATTCTGTAATATAGTTTCATTAAAAATCTTTGTCCAGGTATATAATAATATCCCCAGAATTCATGTGAAGGAAGGGGAAAGACAATGTTTGTTGCTGCCCTTTCCTTCCCCTCAAAGCTCAGGTTTCTACCTTCTAATGATTTATTGGACATATGTGGTTGCTATGCTTTTTTCCAAATTATTTATCTTTTCTTTTGCTTCTATCTCTCTGTTCCATATGATTTATTGCGTCACTGGCTTCCTGGTATTGCTAATGCCACCAGAAACATCCTAATTAAAGGACTGAGTCATGAACAGAAAAGCAAAGTGGAAAATAAAGGAGATTTTCTAGCCCCACAACCATAAACACTGTGGACAGGCAATATCTCTACAAATATTTATACCATCGCTCCCTGAACTTTCAAGAAGTAATTATTTCTCCCACTTTTAAATAATTGTCCTTTCTTAGGAAGCAGATTATCCTCAGATATTAAGTAATGAGATAACACCAAAGATGGATTTTTTTCCTCTAGGTTTTTAAAATATATTTGAATAGAAAGAGATTTGAGATGTTTCTTCTTTTAATACATGTATTATAAAAGACCTAATGCTCTACTGATTCATTATTTTCATTAGCCTTTAAATAAAATAAAGGCTCCACATACTTTTCTCCTTTAAACGGTGTGAACACACACACATGTACACATGTGTATACAGCTATAATATACTAACAGGTAGCTAGATAGCAGGTATAATATTAATAAAATCAAATAATTCATGGAGAGATTTATTATCTTAGAAAGAGCAGTTTTGATGCTTTTTAATGGCTTAATTTTACAAACATCTCTTGCCTTCACCTGTGCATTACAGTGTGTTCTTACTGTGAAATGCATTTGGGACAACATATTGTTTAAATGAGAAGAGTGTGTAGATAATTGATTTTACGTGGCCATTGTAGCTGCAGAAACACATTTATTTTAACACAACTAATGCCAAAATATATTTAGCTAAAATTTGCAGTTGCCTCTTCTTTCTTAAATAGCACAGAAAATTATGGTAGATTATCAGTTTTCTGCTTTCAAGCATAATCATTATTGCTGAATACAAAAAACAACCATTCAAAGAGATTAATAAAATGATAAAATAAAATAATAAAATAATAATAAATCTGTGTTGGGTCAGGAAACATTTTTGTTTTCTATATTGCTGTCCTATTTTTTATTGTCAGTTCGTGTCAGTTCAATTGCACACATTCATGTTTTGTCTATGGATGATACACTTGGGAAAAAAGAGTTATAGTCTACCCATACATAAAGTTTTTGGTGACTTCCAGGTGTCACCTTTTGGAATTTCACTTCTCACACAAAATGGAAAAAGAGAACTGACAAGTCTGCAGAGAAAGTCATGGAGGAAAGTAGGAACTAGATGGGGAAAAAAAAACCAAGAAACAAAGAGGAGGATTATTGCAAAACACAAGACTAGAGAAGGTTCTGAAAAACACAAGTGAAGCTTGAGAAATATGAATCACTCAATGACACAATAGTAGATCTTGTCTTTGTTTGGGAAGATTTATCCAAACCAAATGATAAAAATGAGAAAAACACTTTCTAAAACTTTGTCTCCACATTAAAATTCTTCTGATGAAGGGATAGAAGTTTCTATTTACAATAATCTCCTTCATAAAATGAGAGCACTGAGACCATTTCCTTTTTTCATCTTTAAGAAAGAAGATTCTCAGTTTCCTGTAACAGTTTTGCTGGTTTTGCACTATTTTGGTACCATGCATCTACCAATGGCCCGAAGGAAGGATAACGATGTGCTGAGATGATATTAAAGCTTCTCCTTATCCTGCTGCATTCCACTGAAAAGCCAGAATAATCAGATTTAAGGAAATACTTGATAGAAATTTAGTAGAATGAGATTGAGTCTATTTGTCTGACCTGTCTTAAAACTCCATACAGGAAATTTAACATTTATCCCTTAAAGTGGTGTTTTACTTGTCAGCTTTTGAATATAATCCATAGCTGAAGATTTGTTGTCTGCCTGTCTTCATTAAACAGACTATGCTCTCTGCTTATGGTTTTACAGGATGTAGGAGCTTGTTGAGTGCATTTATATGTGAGAAAAATTTTGAAAAATTGATACAGAATACTTAGCTGATTTGGTTTTAGTTGCTAAAAATGCTACAGTAATTTAATACTTAGGCACTGTGGTTATTTTTAGCTCAAAGGATAGTTTTCTTGTAGAGAAACAGGATTTCCATGAGATCTGTGCTGCAAAAACTGTAGATTCTCCTCCTGGAGTAATCTTGCAGAACATTATGGATATGGGAATTGACTGGTTCTCTGCTCCCATAAGTGTGCAGAATTTGGCTGCAAGCAACTCTGCCAGTGAGATAAGACAGACAGATAGATAGATAGATAGATAGAATCATGGATAGATGGATAGATAGGGCCTGGTTGACAAAATCTCTTGGGAAGTAGTCCTGAAGGGCTGGGAGCTGAGCAGAACTGCTATTTTTGAATTCTGAGACAGGATACTTTGGCCTTTTTATGTTGAGACAGTGCCTTAGGAGGAAGTGCTGAAGGTCAAAGGAATTCAGGGAACCCTGAAAATTTTCAAAAAGAAAATATAAAAGGTGCAGGAGCAGGCTGTACCTGTGTGCCAAAAGATGATCTGGCAGTGAGGAAGAGAAGCCTGGGTGAACAAAGAGTTTTGGCTCAAACTCAGGAAAAAAAAATGTTATCACCCTTAGAAAAAGGGGCAGGCAACTCAGGAGGACCAGCTGGATCTTGTGAGCTTATGCAAGGAGAAAATTAAAAGTATCAAAACACAACGAGAATTTACTCTGGTTACTGTCATAAAAGACAATTAAAAAAGAATATTATTATTTTAGCAGGAAAAGGAGGGCAAAGGAGGATCTCCATCCATTATTGGATGTGTAGGTAAACAGTGACAAAGAGTGAGGAAGAGGCTAAGGTACCTAACATCTTCTTTTACTCAGGCTTTGACAGCAAGACCAGTTGTTCTGTATGTTTCCAGTTAATTGAGCTGGAAGACACAGATGGGGAACAGAATGAAAACCTCCAAAACCCAAAGGGAAAAGTGACATGATATCCTACTTAAACACACACAGGTCTGTGGGGCCTGATAGGATCCACCCAAGGGCTGGGAAAGAGTGGCTGAAAAGCTGGTGGAAAAGCACCTGGGGATGCTGGTCAACAACCATCTGAACATGAGCACATGTGTGACCAGGTGGCCAAGAGGGCTGACAGCATCCTGGCCTGTGTCAGCAACAGTGTGGCCAGTGACTGCCCCCTTGTATTCTGCACTTGTGAAACCACACCCCAAATCCTGTGCTCAGTCCCCCACAACATGAAAGACATTCTGGAGCATGTCCAGAGAAGGGCAACAAAGCAAGTGAAGAGTCTGGAGTGCAAGTCCTATGAGGAGCAGTTTTGGGAGCTGGGAGATTTTAAGCCTGAAGAAAAGGAGGTTCAGGTGAGAACCTATTGTACACCTACCTCAAAAGAAGTTGTAGCCAGGTGGAGGTTGGTCTCTTCCACTAAGCAGCAAGTGATAGGACGAGAGGAAACAGCCTCAAGTTCTGACAGGGGAAATTTAGGTTGGATATTAAGAAAAATTTCTTCACTGAACGGATTGTTATGCATTGGAAGAGGCTTCTCAGGGAAGTGGTTAAGTCCTTGTTCTCGAAGATAATGAAAAGATGTGTGGATGCGGTACTTAGGGATATAGTTTAATGGTGGACTTGGCAGTGCCATGTTAATGGCTCGTCTTGATGATCTTAAAGGTCTTTTCTAATCTAAATTATTATATGGTTCTATGCTTCAATAGATAGATATATAAAGGCACATTGACGTTTCAGCAAAAACTTGTCTTGAAGCACATAATCTAAACTGTGACTGAAAGAAGCAGCATGACTGAAATTAAATGCTTTTCAAACCATTTTTCCTCTCTCTGTAGACACAGACATTGACTGAAATGTGCATAGCCACTTGTTCTGAAAGCACAGAACTACCTGCTCCCAGTGAAACTGTGGCAAACGTCTAACACTAATAGAGTAGGAAATTAATATGAAATCAACCGAGCACTCCACATACATGAATTCATGTCCTTTTGTTAGTGCCTCAGGGTCTGCTGTCACATTTTTTCAGTCAGCTGTTCACCTGCAAAGTGCTATGTGCAGAGTCCAAACTTTTTCAGATATTAATATTTTTAGAAACTGAACAAATAACACTGAGTGTGAGACTCATTATACACAGCTAAATCACATTATTAAAAGAAGTCATAACTTGCAACAATATAACTAATAATCATCCAGCCGTAAAACATCTGCTATATACATAGAATTCCTATTGACCCTGCTACGTGAACATAACATTTTCTTATCACATGTCTTATCCTGACATAACATTCCAGGGATGAGTTAGCATTTTAGCAGCATTGTGAAATGCCACCATAACATGGAAAGTATGAAATAATTCTGCAGCAAAATGATTTAAGAGAATAGCAACAAAAATAAAAATAGAGGATAGTCACAATGCTTGGCAAATCTGCAATCTCCAAAGGCCAGCCTCCAGCAGTTCTGCAGCACTCTAAACAACACCATAAATAAAGGTAATTATCCAAATGATGTTATAAAGCTAAGTCAAACGTGGTCTTGTGGAGAAGTTGCATGCAATTAAATTGAGAAAAAACCTGTAGAATCATGTAGGAAGGAAATAACAATTTTTCCTCCATTTTGTAGGCTATTATTCTTTATTAAAATATCCACCATAGTGCAAAATGATATACAAAACTGACCATGTGCATTCAAAAACCAATTTTTTTTACAAGAGTATAAGATTTTTTTTATGTAGCTGGAGTCTATGATGTTGTCTAATCATAAAACACACAGCAGTATTTTTGAATGACAGCTAATTGATTCAAGGTAAAACCATAGCAAAGACAAAGCCATTCACAAAAGCTCACAAGTTAACTACAGTTTCTGACTTCTGGGAAAATAACAGGCTACCCCACAACTACTTGACTGGTATTTTATGCTAAATAAGAGGAGTTGAATCATATATCATGTCTTCACATGGTGAGACCATGCTCTGCAAGGTTTTAAATTCAGTTTTGCCCTTCATCTATTGCTTGAGAAGTGTCAAGAGAGTGAAAAATAACAAGAAAAATTCCTTTGCTGGTGGAATTTCTCGATGGTGTGATGTGCTGGTGAAGACTGATCTCCTTTTCCTTCCAGGTTCATACTGGAGACAGGGGAGCAAGGGTGACGTAAAAGGAACTTCCCTGGTGTCTGCAATTGCTACCATGTGGTTTCTCTAAAGACCCCAAGCTAATGCTCAGCAAGACGTGTGACTCCTAAGAGTAATGAAAGTTGCTGGTCTGCAGTTCCTCACTCCCATTTTGGTAAGGGACATTTTTTAATGACATACTTCCATGCATAAAACTAAAGTTAGTCAAAATCCACCTGTTAATACTTCTGTATGTCTCCATCGTCTTGGAATTTTCTTCAGTTGGAGACTGAAATACAAATAATTCTTCCTGCTTTATGGTCTTCATTAGAACAGCTTTTAAGGATTACATAGATTTCTTTTCTAGAACAGTTTCCATCACTTATGCTTAAAAACAAATTGTATTCCTCTTGGTTTGGGTTTATAATCCTTGTCCTTTTCTCATTTTTAACTTCAGCCAACACTGAACCCCAGTATACCTAATTTCCCCCTTGTCTTTGTAGCTCTTTAGACCTCGAATTGAACTGAATGGAATAGACAAATTACTTGCAGGCATGATTCCCTTGGATACAAAGGAGTTACAGAAATTAAGAGCTTGTCTTGATGAGAAATAATGGTGCACATGTGAGCATTGTTTTCCTAAGCACCTGCAATGCTAGTGTAGTTAGAGAGCAGCAAAACCTCTCTAATGAGCAAAGCTCAGATTTATGTGATCACAAACAATAAGGGGATGCCATCAGCATAATTGCTCCATGTCTGCCTCCAACTGCATCAATAACAGTCTGCTGTCCCTGTAGGATGGCTGGTTGGATCGCCCATGAAACAAATCCTCATCATCCCACATTTCAGCCAGCCTGAAATGAACTATGTCAAATCTTTTAACCCGGGTATTACATATTGAATATTGAGGAGTTTCACGAGCTGACACCTAAAATGTTCAGCAACCCTTGATATGGAAACTGACTCCATTAGACAGGTAGGAAGAATGGCTGTCCTGTTTAAATCTACTGTCACATATGTAGACAAACATTAAGGATTCTCTGTAATTGCTAATAATCCTTTATAGTTTACTTTTCTGCCAGATGCAGACCTATAACATCTTTTAAGGAGACATATTTTGTGTGGCACAGGACACTACATTTAGACAGAGATGTCGATAATTGGATGCCACGTTTCCTACGCTGTTTTTTCTTTCTTGTTTATTTTGAAACCAGTGAAATTGGTTGACTTTATATGGGGTTACTTTGGATTGCATTACTACTTTGATTTTGGCTTTTTTTCCCTGCCAGCAGGGTTATCAATTGTGATAGCAGGCTAAGTAATAATTATTGGGATTTTTGAGAGCTATTAAACATTTAGTGTCTGCCAAAAGTTACCACGCAATGGTATCTTAGATACCAGAGCCATTTGACTGCACTTAGCATAGTATATCTCTCTGGAATTTTATGATGTGGTAACAGTTGGCAATTTGTGACTTACTGATAGTGACAATCGGGTGTATGAAACCATAAGTACATTTAGCAACAGCATGCCTGCTACACATTATTCCAGCAACATGAAATGAACACAGCTGTGCACTGGTAAACAATTCTTAAAAACAATTAAAAATGTGGAAGGTGACTTCTAAGAAAAAAATGTAACTGTCACTTAAAAATAAAAACAGGGTAATATTTTGTGCAGCTTTAAAACTGTTGTTTGCAAGAGTATTTGAGACTATATAACAGTTAAGATCTTGATTATAAGATCTTAAATATTCAATTCATGATTGAATATTTTTAAATTAGTAATTCATTTTGCAATAAATTAAATTTTTAATCCAGAAACTCATCAGAGAAACTCATCAGAAATCTCAGAGAAATTCTGCAAATAATTTTGTGAGAAAAAAAACTACATAATTTTAGAAATAATAAAGTGGTCTGAACATCTTGAAAATGACAGTTATTACATCTCATGTATATAA
Source organism: Vireo altiloquus (assembly GCA_013396875.1). Taxonomy (NCBI): domain Eukaryota; kingdom Metazoa; phylum Chordata; class Aves; order Passeriformes; family Vireonidae; genus Vireo; species Vireo altiloquus. The sequence continues at coordinate 38,267 of VZRF01009221.1, read as the reverse complement.
TTTATATATATATATATCTCTCATATATTTATGTTGATCTTTATTATAAAGGTGAGTTAGATTAACACTTCCATTGTGGTACTCTTAATAAAATAGAACTGTTGTGATAGTTACAGAGTGTACTTCAAGTACAGAAGAAATTCACCTTCAGGAATAGTACAGAACAGGGAAGAACAAACAGAAAAGAGCAGACTTGATAGAATAGAATGATTTCATTTTGAAGGTACCTACAGTGATTATCTAGTCCATCTGCCTGACTACTTCAAGGATGACCAAAAGTTGTTAGCAATAATTAATTAATTAATTATTATTAGTGATTAATTAGTAATTAATAATATAGAGTATTTTATTGAGGGCATTGTTCAAATACCACAAACATTGAATTTACTTGCTAAATTCACTTTACCAATATAATGAGGATTTTTTTTCTTTCTGTACACTTGTATTGGGTCTAGCTGAGGTAGTTCACAGCCCTCATGGTTCAGTGCTTTGCATTGGTAGCTGGAAGGGTGTTGATAACACATCAGTGTTATTGCTGCTTCTGAGCAGTGCTGTCCTTCTAGCATTCCTTCCCCCATCTAAGGGCATGGGAGTGGGCAAGGTCCTGGGAGGGGACACAAGCAGGACAGCTGACCCAAACCAGCCAAAGGGATATTCCATACTATATGATGTTTGCTCAGATATAAAAGTTAAGGGAGAGAGGAGGAAGGGAGAGTTCATGATTCTCCAGTATTTGCCTTCTAGAGGAACTGCTACAGGTGCTGAGGCCCTGCTTCCCAGGAAGTATCTGAACATTGCTTGCTGATGGGAAGTAGAGATTGACTTTCCCCTTCCCTTAAGTGTGCACAAAGCTCTGTCTTTTTTTTTTCACTGCAATAAACTGCCTTATCTCACCCACTGGTTGTTCTCCATCTTATTCCATCCCCTGTCCACTGGGAACGGGAGTGATAGAGTGGCTTAGTGGGCAGTCTGCACCCAGCCAAGGTCAACCTGCTACAGTCATTTTGATGTCTGAACAGGGACAGGAAGCATCATTTTGGAGGAGGAAAAAGTGACCCGTGCCTGCCAGAAAAAGACAACGATGTTAAATGAGATGTCATTCTCCTGTAAGACTGTGGGGTCCCTTTCCACAGGAGACAGTTCTCCATGAACTTCTCCAGTGTAGCTCCAATCTCATGAGCAGCAGTCCCCCCAAAACTGCTGCAACATGAGATCCCCCAATGGGTACACAGTCCTCCCAAAACTGCTGTACTGTGGATCACTCTCCCACAGGGTGCAGTCCTCCAAGTTCAGGCTGCTCCAGCCTGGGAGCAGGGCCCTCTCTCTCTACCCAGTCTCCCACTGGATCACAGCCTCCTCCAAGCATCCACCTGCCCTGGCACGGGCACCTCCCCACGGGCTGTGGGTGGATCTCTGCATCCCCTGTGGATCCCCACGGGTTGTGGGTGGATCTCTGCATCCCCTGTGGATCCCCAGGGGCTGCAGGGGCACAGCTGCTTCACCATGGTCTGCACCACAGCCTGCAGAGGCATCTCTGCTCCGGCACCTGGAGCACCTCCTGCCCCTCCTTCTCCACTGACCTTGGTGTCACCATGGTGTTTTCCCCTCACATGTTCTCATCTCCTCTTCTTTGGCTGGAATTAAAATTGTGCCACCACCTTTGTTTTGATTTCTTCTTAAATATGTCATCACAGAGGCGTTACCAACCTCTCTCATTGGCCCAACCTTGGCCAGCAGCATGTCCATCTTCAGAGCCATCAGGGATCGACTCTGCTGGACATGGTGGCAACTTCCAGCAGCTTCTCACAGAAACCACCTCTGTGGCCACCCCGCTACCGAAAAACAGGCTGTGCAAAACCAACACAACACTTAATTCTACATTATATAATCACATTTCGTTTGAACAAATAGGAATCAGAATATTTTCTTTAAAGCAGCAAGGAGCAACAGCATGCCAGCAGTGCAGTCGCTTTACCTTCTGGAAGGCTTCAAGAGTTAGAGTAATTATGGAGTCAGAGAGAAAGCATGGATTTCACCTGAGTATCTGAATTTAAAAGACCAATTATTTTATCACCCTAATGTTATAAATATTGAATCAATATACATATAAATAATAATCCAAATATATAATTTAAATATATCATCTAAATAAATAATCTAATCTAATCTAATGATATTTACACAGACATTTCTATTCTGCCTGCTGCTGCTCAATCCCCTCTGGCTGATTCCTTACAGTTCTCTTTGGGAGATTCTAAATGTTAAAAGTACAACAGGGGACATGGTAAGAGACTGGTGGTGATAAGAACCAGGGAGGTAACATTAAACCATTAAGAACAGAATTAACTCAGCCAAGTTTCGTTTTTTATCACACAAGCAGGATTGTGTTAAATATGTAAGCAAAGATTTCTGCAAAATCAGAAGGAAGGAGAATCAGCCAACTGCACAGATGAACACATGAGCTGTCATAGCATTTGTAATAAACCCAGATTACTAAAAGTCAAAGTCATACAGGGATTACACAATGATTAATATTGATATGTTTATGAAATAATATTAATTGCCTATTTTTTTAAATCAATATGAGCTGATAAATCTGAGGATTTTTCTTTGGGGATTAAAACAAGAAGCAGTCCATGTAATTTGTTATAATATTTAAGCACATTGAGTAAGCTATGATGTCAAAGTGCAGGCAGTATGCAGCTGCAAGGAAGATAAGGCAAGGGTAGATTAACTCATCTTTGTGTTCTCCTGAGGTTTTTGATCAACTGTAAAGGACAGAGTGTATTCTAGCCTAAGATGGACTTTCCAGGTCACCTGAATCCATTGCCCTGCAGAATCCTAAATTCATCAGTAACGACAAGAACTTTCACAAGGGTTTATATTGCAAATGTTATCATGCAAACAAACATTCTGGAGAGTCTGAGAGAAGCAACCTTCTGTTTTTTCCTTCATTTGCTTATAGATCAATTTCCCCAGAGACAAGACAGACTTTCTAGGGATTCATTTCTACCAATTCACAAATTAAACAGGAACCCACCTTCTTGGAATGTGGACTTTCCAAATCACGTGTGAAAATAAAGTCAGTTCAGCAAAAAAATTTTTGAAATTCTGATATGGCAACATACTGCAATTTATTTCCTTCTAGTTATTTTTCTGCTTTGGATTACTTATATAAAATCTGTTCAAGGTCACATATATTTGGCAAGCTCAGTGAATAGTTCATTAAATTCATCTGTTACAGAGTACAACATAAAATTTGGATTATTTTGCACTACTGGGTAGCTTTGTTAGGAAAATGACCTGAACTATTTTAGGTCAAGGTTGAAAGTATCAGCAAATGATGCTGGATAGACTTATTAGACATTCTGGTCACATGTACTCTTCCATCTTTGATAACTTCAAAAATCTTGCCAAATATACCTAAACACATTCTGTGAAGGAAAAAATTCATACTGCATTACTGAATATTGTGTTCTCCTTGGGCCAAGCAGACCATATATAGCTCACAATTCTACCAAAACTGATATTTAGAAATCATGTTATGAGACACTCAAAGTCATATTTTGTTATTTATGAAAATACTGATATGTTTCTAATTATGTGGAACTGAATCATGTTTCCAAGGTGAAAATTACACTAAAGAGGGACACCTGAAAGAAAAGGCACAGATTAAAAGAAAAAAATAAAGAAAGAAAGAAAGAGTGCATAAAGTTAGGTCTAAGAGGGAAAATAGCACCATAATATCAGGGATTTAGATGCCTACTGCTTCCATGTAAGGTGTCTGGCATGCAGAGCCCTGGGTTGGAGTCACAGGATCCATACACAAGACACAGAAAGGTTTACAGGTGACAGAACTGTCTCCAGAGAAGTGAGGGTGCTGAAAGGGGATCTGCTTACAGCCATCCAGCAGGGGCATGCCAACAACAGCATGGAGTCTCAACTTTTGTCCTTCTTTATGGCTTACCTGCCTAATGGCTGCATCTCCTTCTGATCCCTCTTTCAAAGGAATGCAGCTGAGCTTTTCCTTTTTTTTTTGAAATCTCAGGTGGACCTAGCCATCTAAAACACAGCAGGCAGTGAGTGGCAGTGATAGCTTTGCAGAGCTTGTATATTATACTTTACCAGCTGAAACATTATCCCAAAATAGGTGAGAACTAAGTTCATTTCCCCCTCCTGTTTGAAAGAATTGAACCCACCATTCCTCAGTGCCCTCCCCAGCAGGCTGCCCATGACCCCAGTATAGTGAGTCAGCAGCTCTCCTCAGAGCTGTTGAGCTCTGCAGAGAAGTATGCACAATTTTCCCAGTAAAAGAGGGAAACCGAAAATAGTGGCGATTTTGTTCACGGATTATAGAAGGCACCCAGGAAGAGGCAGAATCTAGACGCTGCTGTTGGGTGTGTTTGGTTCACATTTTACCCAGTGATTTTCTCAACTGACTTCCATGAATTTACTGAGTCAGTAATAGCTTGAGTGGTAATTCCATTGCCCGATGCTGAGGGAAGAAAATTTTATTTTTAATGAGTGCTGTTATAAATGTCAACAAAAAAATTATTTAATCCTTGTATGAGAAATGAAACAAATAGCTTTGTTTTTTCTAGAGTGATCTACACAGCTGTGACTTGGCTCACTGTGTCTCTGACAAGATGCACTACTGCCTCTTTGATGATACTTTGAAAAGTTCATGAAATTCTGCCATTGCAGAACTTGCTTACAGAGGCAAGTACATATATCTGTGATATTGTAGCACATAGCATAGACAAAGTAAAGGAAAAATCAAGATTATATTCTTTCACTTCTTTTAAAAGGACTTTATTCTTCTACATTTCATTCACAATATCCAGTATCACTGCAGATATTTATATGGTGCAGGAAGACAGAAATCCCAAAGCACATTCCAATTATGAATATGTTATTTATATTTTATGGGGAAAAAGATTTATTTCCCCAAGCACATTGTTTTCTTTTATCTGTGCACTTCCTTTAATCCTGTCAATAACCCAGTATGCAGCTGGTTTCTTCTCATAGATTTTTTTAGAAGATAATAGAAATAAGCACGCAGGGTAGATAGAACTATTAATGGTAACATAAAAATACTTGCTGTTCATCAGGATTTCTGCTTGCTAATTAACTGGAAAAATTTGGCAAAATATTCTTCTAGTATTTTTAACTGAAGCAGTAGAATATATTAGCAGGAAAAATAAAAATAACTTCTTAGTTAAAGATATAATGAAATGCTAGATTTACATTTATGTTCTAAGGTGCAGAAAATGTGTACTTATTATTCATGCCTTGAAGGACTATTTTAATATCTATATAATTTAAGTATTAAATTGTTCAGCAAGTTGCAATATCTATCATGATGCTAGCCAAATTAAAATCTTTTGGGGCAGGAAAAAAATCACCTAAATTTATATAGGTAATAAATGAAGAAGAAGCTGAACTGATTTGATGCACTTCAATTTCCATACATGTTATTTGGTAGTTTGTAAAAAATGTCCCCTTTCTTCCTTGAAAGTTAAGAATCTCATTACAGAGTGAGTAACTTGGTAATACTTGGAAGGAAGATTATAAGTAGGTTTCTTTATCAGTAAGGAAATTCATCAGCTGTAAGAAAAACTTTGAATATTTTTTCACACTACTGGTCAAGACAATAATATGCCAATGTCATTTTCCTACTTTCCTGTGTTATTTTTGGACATATGTATCTCTTTCATTGTGTATTTAGATGCCTTCCCCTAAGCATACCAGAAGAAGGATCACATCACAAATGGGAAGGAGAGAAATCTGCTTAAATATATGTCTGGCTGGATTCCATCCATACAGCTTCTCAAATGTCGGAAGTAGTAAATACCAGTCTGGGATGCATACAAAGTTACCTAATGATCCAATTTTATAGCAGCTATATATACTGAAATCCTGCTGAGATGAGTGTGTCTGGCTACAGCCTCCACAGATGGCCCTTTCGGGATTCAAATCCACCTCTCTGTTGCCTCTGGGTTTTTTAGAATTGTACACTAGAAAACCTGGGACATTTGGCTGGAGGAAGGTTTTCCCGTACAAATTAGAATACTTCTCAAAGTCACAATACCCTCCAATTCATGATTCCTGTCAAATATTCTCTTATTGCGGACATTGCAAAGGTTTACAGTGAGTCATTCTTTTTTATTAAAATTTCTGAGCATCAAACTAATAGGTTTCAGAGTAACATACTGACAGTGTCTCGAGAGCAAACATCCTAGCATCTTATAACATGAAATCTAATATACTTATGAAAAACGTCCTATGGAGCATACGAAAATATCCTGGAAGGCAGCAGCCCCTACCAACTCCGTGCTCCATCACATAAGTAGGTTTGAATAGAGAACTAACCTTTGTCATGATGAATAGGAAGCTGGTCACCAGAAGCTGACCTTGAAAATAAGACAGTGTAATGATTTCTTGTTCTCTGAAGGTTTATCCACTAGAATACTGTGTGCTTACTGTGATTATAAATGGGCCATTACCAATAAGCGAAGTGGGGTTTTGATAAGTTGTAGGGCAATAAATATCTCAATTTAATGTAATTCAATAAAATTTAACTTTGCAATGTGTGTCTATTATTTTGAAAACCATAATAAATTTTTAGATAGAGTGAAGCTTAGAGGAGAAACCTGCATTGGCTCCCTGGTATTTGGAGAAAAAAGAACTGCAAGATTGTGACATTAAACAGAGAGGAAGTTGGCAATGTGAAATATTTTTAAATTCAAAATTTAAGCACATAGCACATAATGGAACTGATCAGGCAAAATCCAAATTTGAAACTGAAGTTCGCAACCATATTTCAAAAATATGACCACGACCAGGTATATACGTGATCATCTGTTCCTAAATGTGATGATTCTTTTTATCACTTAGGTTTGAAAAACACAGGAATGGACTTACTGAACTTAAAAAACCACTAAGTACACAGGGTAGTGAGAACACTGAATGATTTATTGTTATATAAATTTCAGCCTGAACTGCTGCACCCTTTTACTTAGAAATACATTCTGATTTGATGCACAGCAGTAATTTTCTTTGCCTGGAACTGCTCATTTGTCAGAAAACTTCGCTTTTGAGTCCCACCTTGATTTTTATGTGTGGAGGCCAATGAACCTGCCACACAAGGGTCCCTGAAGACCCCCTGGGAGGGAAGGACCCTGAGAGGCATTCTCCAAGTCAGGGGACACAAGAGGCTTCTCTTACAGGATCCCCTGATCTGTTATGCTGATGTACCCCTGTTCTGCTCCCTCCATTGCCCTGTTGGTCCCCCGACAGACTCCTGTCCCTCAGTCACTCCCCTCCTGTTCCCCTGTTGCCTCCCATACCCTAACCCTGCCTGTGCACTGCCCCCATGACCCCTGAGGGTTGGCCCCTGATGCTCTCTCTGTCCCTACCACCCCCTACTTAACCCTGAACCCTCCCCATGAGTCTTGGTCTTTGTCCCTGGAGTTACCCACACATGCAGCTGGAATAAACAGCTCTGTGGATCCCAAACAAAGGCCCTTCCTGCCTCTTTGCCATCAACTCATATTAGCAGCTATCCGGCATGCTATATTTATGTATGTGAGACATGTTTGCTTATGGGAAGCATTGGTCCAAAAGTGCCACCTGTTATGATGGATCAGTTTGTCTAGGTCTCAACTCGTACTTAAAGCTGAAAAATACAGCCAAATTTGTAAATCCTTTGCTATTGAAATCTCCTTATATCTGCTTGCTTCTTTTTGTTTATTATCATATAAAATCAATAGTTTCACTTAAGAACAGAAAGATTTTCTTACATTTTTTCTAAAAGACTTTCAAATCTGTAATTTGATTATTAATAAATTAAATTAAAATTATTAATTAAATTGTTGATGGAATCATTATTAATAATTTAAATTTTAATTAAATCATTACTGTAGAAAAATATGGTTTTATTAAAATTTTTATTATTTGTATTTTATTACAAATTATTTCACTTAATTTGAAAAATCAATAATTTTAGTCACAGAAAGCTGTGTGAATGGATATGGGTATTTTCTCTAGTTTCTCTGAATATGGGAATCCTTTCCTTTACATTTCACTGTAGACACATAGGAGTTCAGCTTAACATGAAGTTCTCAACAACAAGGTAGGATGACAAATTAAAAAAAAAAGACAGGTTAGTAAATACGTCATGTTAAAAAAATATGTAAAAGAAAAAGATATTTTTCATTTCAAGGATTCCAGATGCAGGTTCAGGCCAAAAAATTAATTGTCTCTCTTTTTTAAAGGTTGTCAGATAAGAAAAATGCAGCAGAATTTAGCATTAAATTTAGGATAGCTATAAGAAACATGGGGGAAAAAAGCTTGTATACCCTGTGTGATGAAAGCACCTAGGGAAACAAACCAAATCAAGATCTTGGAAAAATCCTAAAAGTGAATGATTTCTAATTTTGGGCAAATATATTACATCCTGCATTTGTGATTCCACTTCCAGCTCAATGGACTTCCATGTGCTTTTTGTAGATAAGGAAATATTATCAGTTTTGAATTTCTATTTAAAAATCAAAAATGTTTGTTAGCTGCTCAGACCAAAAGCAAAAATTATTTAAATTCAGTTAATATCTAAATTCTCAAATAACAGAGAGTATGACCAAAAATAAGAAATTGACTCTGCCACTATAGACTGTATTTATAATCTACACCATACATCAAGGCCAGATCCTGTACATACACAATTACAGGTAGCATTTTATTCAATCATTCCTCCAGCAGTGAGGACTATTGATTGTGTTAAAAAACCTTTTGTATCAAAGGCTACCAAACCAGTTCTAATAAGTTTTTCTTTGCTCTGCTTTCCTTAATTCAATTTGAGCTACATACTTCAAGAAAAACAGAAGCAGAGGTTTTATGATTGGTTCATAAACTTCTGAAATTATAGAGTTGTTATAGAAGAAAGAGCAATACAACACATATTTCAGTACCATGAGCAGAGCTATTGCAATAAATATTTGAAAATTTGCAACTATTATTCCTACAGCTTGGAAACACTTTTGTGGTTTTGTAAATTATTGTATCATTTTTGTATATTAATTGTTATAAAATGGGTTACAATGCATGCTCTAAGAACAAAACACTTCTACTGAAGGAAATTGCACTTTAATTCCTTTTATGCTGTCATAAATGCATCAATTTTAACCTTTCCACGAATTTATAAAATGGGCTTGCAATAATAAAATAACCACACATCATTACAAAAATTTCCTAAGCTAAAAAAAGTTTCTGTTTTTTCAAGTACCAATCTGAAAAACTGGACTTTCCAAATATACGTGGGATGTACACTCCAAATACAGTTCCTAGAACACAATAAAAATGTGTTTATGTGTTTTAAGGAGTGTTTATGGGTTTTAAAGAGTGTTTTTGATGTGTTACTCATACATTTTAACAAAGGTACCCAGTCCTAGCAGTAGCTTTGAACTAGAATGATCCTTCAATTCAATGTCTGACATCTCAACCATCCTCAGAGGCAGCCTGGATTTGTTCTCAGTTTAATATGTAGTCTGTATTTCAGTTAATTATAAAGCTTTTCTTTAGAGCACATGCTGCTGCATTCTCCTCTGATGCCTTTGTTGCATCCTCTCAGTGTGCCCTCCTGTGACAAGGTGCTGGCACACATCAGTGAGTTGGTAGAGACAGAAGTGTTTCACTGAGCTAGATAAAGTCACCTTATTGTGCTTTGGAGGGTGGGTTCGAAGTGGATTCAATGCCAGAGCCTACCTGCACAGAGGCCTCACGAGAAACAAGCTGCTGGTGTGTTTGTGTGCCACAGGCAGGAATGCATTTGGAACCATGTGTACATAGCAGGGGAGATTCTGACAAGATTGCCTATTACTGAAAAAAATATGAGCTCTCTTCATAAATCGTTTAATGAATTTGTAATAAATTGCATTGGGCACTGCAGTCTGAATTTTTCTAATGCTAAGAAAAAGAAGTCTAAAAATTCAAACTGCCAAAGTACTTGTTTTACTTTGGTTTGTTTTTTTTTTTTTATGTTATGAAGCCAGAAATTGGGTAGTCATCTGAAAACTAAAACCAGTTGAATTTAACAAGGCCTGTGATCCTTTCACAGTACAGAGAACATTATTTTCAGACTATTTCCATATTTCTAAATTTTCAGTTTGGAATAAAATCCAAACTTTCACGGTTTTTTGGTTTTTTGTGGTTTTTTGAGAACAGTGAAATCTCCAAGTTGTCTACTTGACAGGATACTTGACAGTAGTGGATTTGGGAAACTGTTCTTGTAAGTGTTAGAGTGTGCCCCTTGGGAAAGCAAGAGCTACTTTTCAGCAGTGATGTGTGCCTCTAAGACACGTTCCTTGTTCTCTCACATGATAGAAACAAAGCACTATTTGATCAAGGATAAGAAAAGTCACTCTTATCTCCACAGTTTCAGGTGTTCCTAACTCTATCATTTACTTCTCACTCTTAATTTGTGCAGGTGTAAGCACTACTGAATGTGCAAAGAAGAGAACTAACTATAATAGTTATATTTTAAAATATTTTCAGCAGATATGATATTAGAACAAACTGATAAAATGTTTTATGTACTAATGCAAATTTATCCTAATGACTTAGATGAAACCAACTCCTAAATTTTCTTCCTCTCTTCCGTAATCTGCTACTGCATAAGAAACAATATCAAGGGGTTAGCTCACAATGTCAGTATAATGTAGATGTTAATATACTTACTCTTAAGAAGCCTATACCTCACTATACCTAAAATCATTCTATTATTGTGGTCATGAATCTATTTTCTCATTTAGGATATTTTCCATAAATTCATTGCACTAATATTATCAGCAATTCCAGTACAAATAGCAGCTAAAAATGTGAATTCACACTCCAGAAGCAGCTAATTTGCTTTTTATTTTCACCTTCACTTGTTTTGATATCTAACCTTTAACAATTTGAGCCAATTTGGTTTACAGCCAATAAAAACCTACTTAGGTGTAGACTAAAATTTCATTTAACATTACTTTATGTCTAGTCAACCAATTTGAACTCAATTAAAGTTATCTTACAATGCTTTCTCATTTTCTTTAAAAAAAATCTAAAGTAAACCAAAGTATAATTGGTTTAAACACATATAATATATAACAGCAATTAGTGGGTCATTTATGGAAATAAAAAAAATAGCAGAGGATCTAAAATGCTCTAATATCTATTTTCCGTGCAGTTATTTCAGATTTTACATTGATCAATGTATTTTAAATAAGTTGACAAACAGGATGTTGACTCATAAAAGTTCTTACATCTAGTGTAAACACTTCTTAATTTTTCAGTTCCATGGAATGAAAAGAACTGAATACTTGATGATTCAAAGATCAAGACGTTATTCTGTCCTTCAAATTGTCAGTATTCTTCACAGACACTAATTTATCATGTCTTTGACTGCCAAGACATGATAGGACCAGTACCTCAGTTTGTCATTTATTATATCGTTCTCAAGGAGAATAAAAGATTTTGCAGGAACAATTAAGTAACCGAATGCTCTCCCCTCTGAGATCTATATGATCACAATGGAAGATATTAAATAACGGGAAGACATGAAAAATTGAAGATGAATGTCCTGTAATTTCAGGGATGGCCAGAGTTACATAGATAAGATAGATTTTGCTCACAGAATGTGCATAAATTTAGGACCTTTGAAATTGTTGTCTTGATAAAAGAATGGTTTAATTTTTAAAGATGAGTTTCTTTTTTATTCTTATTCAATGTTGGGTATGTAATGGAGTTACTAACTGGAAGGGATGAGTGCCATCAGCAAAGAGGGAGTGGCAGGATAACAGAACAATACAGAAACATCTCCTTTTTGATATCAAACTGTATTTTACTGGGGATGCAAGCAAGACAAGTGGACCAGAGGTTCCATCCCCAAGATTTCCTTGTAGAAATGAGAGAAGTAGATAATATACAGTGAGCTAAAATTTTCTGTTCATGTTCACCTCTGTGAACATTCACCTTGCATTCCAAAATTCAGACACACTCAAGATTTAAAAAAACGTAACTTGCATATCACAAAACCCTGTGAATAATTAAATGTTTTCCAAGAAGACATACTGACAGGGGACACCGCTGAGCAGTTTGGTACTCAATCTCACATTCTGTCACTCCTGCTGCAGTTGGCTTTTTAAAGACTCCTGAAGCAAGCTCTCTCACAGAAAGGACACAAGGGAAATCAAGGTGTGTGATGGGAAAGCAAAACTTTTGAAGACTTTTGTCAGTGACATGAAATACTTTTGTAATACTCTGAATGTTATTCAGTTCAGGTTTTAGTGAAAGTACAGAAGCTGTGTTAGAAACAGAGATCAGAATCTAAGTCTCATCTTCCTCATTAGGGCCTCCTTTATCTACAGTCATACCTGTCTGCTTACTTTCTATATCTTCTCAGAAATACTATATGTATTACTGCAGTGACATTCTTTAAGGTGTATATGTGATTTCTTCACTTTTGTGGTGAGTTTCTTGCTATAAAAATTAGTTAGGGAGATAGATAAGATATGAAATAGGTTTATGAGAGAAATAAAGAGGAAACTCTGACAGCAAACACTATCAAGCTTACCAAATGAAACACTATCACCAATGCTTCATCCACAAGAGCAGAAGCTAGATGTTGGCCTGCCTGGAATATTTGTAAGATTACTTTTGACTGATGTGCTGAAGAAGGAGGTAGCAGTTAATCTCCTTTAGAGCTTCCAAGAGCCTCTCTACGCTTACCACATACTAAGAGCTTCAATTGCACTTGAAGTTGGCACTGCAAAAAACACAGCCTTCCAACAGTATTGTTTGTCAGCACAGTTAGCACGTAACACAACAGCTGGGAGGTTTAGCAGTACTTAACAGCATGAGAAACAACAACAAAAGACAAAAATAGTCACCAGGAGCCAAAGGTGCACTTCAGCTGTAGCTGTCTTCCCTGGGAGCTGTTCCCACCCACAGTATTTTGTCAGCACCCTATTCTCCCAATATGCATCTTGGTAGCAAAGGGTGTTTCTGTGTTAGATTTCTGTCGAGTCTTTTGTGATTATTCAAACCCATCCTGCTTTGAAGATTAACTGTGTGGTGGAGGATAATAATCAACTGGGTTTTACTGCTGAAACAGTAAAAAACATCACTCTAGAGATTTCTAACTCACAAGTCAGAAAATAGATTGAAGAGATAGCAACACTAGTAGCTCTAGATTTCCAGTTCCCTCAGAGGAGAGGAGAAAAATCCCATCTTCTCTGCTCTGACTTTTAGGGCCACTTCATGTGAGGATTAAAAAGAATAAAAAGGAACAACAAAATAATAAAAAAAAAAAAAAATCAGAAAAACCGAGCTAAACTCACACAAATAAAACTGACAAGCTTTGATAGCTCTGCAGTGATCTCTGCATCTTGACTGCCTGAAATAAAGAAGAAGAAGTAGCATGTATGTCTTTTTCAGTTTTTGATCTTCTTGCCAATACAGGCATAAATTGGAATGAAAATGGCGATATGTTTTTTTTTCAGAAAGATATGATAAATCATAGTTTCACCTAGTTGAAGAATTTTTACCTTCATGTAGCACAAAAGATAAACATTCTTTAACCCACCATTATTACCTTAAATATTACATTAAATATTTTTGGTACAGTGTGCATATACATACATGGGAAAACTATACACAATTTCTACTCAATGGATCTCATCCAGTCAAACACACAGCATAAATCTGTTTCAAGTATTTTTTTGGTTAGGAAGAAACACCATTTTGGAACTGAAAAAATCTTTAGGTAAGACCATTGGTGAATTCTTAAAAAGAAAAAAATTGCACTGAAGGAAAAACGAAGAGAAAATCAAAGTACCAGGGCAGAATGAAAATGAAATATCAGAAATTTTGCAAGGCATGCAAGTAGAAGGAAGGGTCACATGTTGATATTTTCAAAATATACCTAGCTCTGATCTCTGCATCTTTCTGTTTTGATTTTTCCCTCTACTTTGAGAAAACTTGATCTCCTATTCTAAGGACAGCACTGAATATCTCAATCTGTTTGTTTTGTCAGAATTTCAAATTTACATTCAGGACAACTATAGAAGATATTCCAGCACTGATTATCTGTTTGATAATAATTTTCAATATAGCTGTCCTGCCAAAAGATCAATGGTTATCTGAGTTGTTTTCTTTACTTTTGCCAGGATTTGCTCTTAAAAATCTGAGGGTTATCCAAGAAGACTAAGGTTTCCCCATGCCGTATTCTTATCATCTTTTCGTCAACATTTCTCAGAAAAGACAGACTGAACAACAGGTACTCTCTGAAAAAGACAAAGGCTATAAGGATTTTCAATCATTGCAAAAAGTCTTCTAAAACTATGCAGAAATATATTTCATGCTTAAATAAAGGACATGGCAAGAGAAGCTGGACATAAGGGATAAATAGTGAGTGGACTTTATCCTGCTACCTAATGGGCATTAAAATCCTGGTTACTAGCTGCTGAAAACTTTGCCTGGAGATTGAGGACCAGTGAATATTTAATTCTTCTGGGATTTTTTGTGTAGAATCTTGTTCAGCAGAACATTTAAGCAGGTGGCACTTCATGAACATGAACAGTCACAGTTTGGAAAATCTCTCACAATTCAGTACAGGATATAGATTGAAGTCCTTTGTTGAACAAAGGCCTTAATATTTCTATACATTTTTGTAAAACAGGGGTCTGGATAGCATGAAACCACTCTGACAGCTCAGATACTACCACTTTGTACTGTGTGCAGGGATAGTGTAGCATTTTTATGGGTTCAGTGCTTGACTTTTGAAAAATTTGTATTTACTAGGTGTGTAAATACTGAACTGAGAGGCTTAAGTCCTGTGTTCTGACACGCTGCCCCTCAACCACTGTGGGCAGCATAGGCTGCCAACAGCCTGCCCCTGCCCAACACCACAGGTAGGGTGCCCCACACAGAACTGATGCAGGGTACACTTCTCTGTGATCCCACCACCTCCGGGGGACACGAGGGGCAGCTCAACTCTTTTATTTAAAAGGTACCATTGGCTGCACCATTGGCTGTTGCTTCCAGATGGTCTGGACACCACATGTCCCAGGCAGTCCACTGGAGCTGTGGCATTGCCTGTGGCCTTGTGCTTGCTATCAGTGATTGTGTGAGTCACCACGTGTGCATTGCTGCTCTTCTTTCCTACCGCCTCAAAAAATATGTGTTGTTTGATGTGTGGCTCAATTCCTTGTGAGACCACAGAGATATATTTACTTTGTTTAAAAATAAGGTTCCACTGTCAGTTTGATATCGTAATGTTAAATCACTAACAGAATTTCTCAGGTATCTGTCATAGTTGTACCTGGGTAGCTTTTATACATATCTTTCTGTTTGTAAATATTTTGGACGCAGTTTACCTATGAATTCAGATTTACAAATGCTTTGACTCCATGATTTCAGTGGCTGTTGTAAGCTTCATCAATGATGGGTTGAGAAATGCAGACGAAAGCAGAATGGATGCCAAGGCCCCTCTGCCAGATATGACAGGAGGACTTGCTTTGCAATGTAACGCTACATATTTTAGCTTGTCACTTTTTTAGTGTTATTTTATCCTAGATTTTTTTGCATTTTAATGGAAATATTGAATTTCAAAATGCCATGTCTACCTGCCTCTAGTTGCATTTTCAAAACAAAGAGAATAAAGATATGTGGGGTTTTCTTAGCATCATGAGAGATTTTGCTATGAGACTCAGACTTTCACGTTATGAATTAAAGACAAAGTTGACTGTCTTGAACTGAATGTTTATAAAAATGCACATTGGAAAATGCATTAAATACACATTGTAAAACATCATTTTTCCTTGGAAATGACACTCTTCTGCGTTCAAGGTTGTGAAAAAATAGAGAGATATTTTATTGCAGACTGCAATCATTGCTACAGGTCTATTCATGCTAGAGAATTTCATTAATGGCTGGCTGGTGAAAAATCAGCTTGCATGTCCATGATGCTACTGAGAACACCATCAGCTAACCAATTCAATAACAGCAACAACTATCAAAAAGACATCAACACCAAAACTCCCCCCAAACTCACTCAAAATTCTCTAATACTTAACAGCATTGTTGGTTTAGCCCAGAGAAGACTGATGCATGAAAGACAGTGATACAGGAGCATATGTCCTAAATGCGAGAGCAAAAGAGGATCCTGTTCCTCTTTTAATATAAATTATTTCATTCCCCTCCCAGGTTAACCTAATATAAAATATTAAGGGAAAACAGGATTGCTGCAGGCATTTAAATTCTGTTTGCTACACAGTTCTACACAAAGAAATTTTGTATTTATGAGATAAGGAATGATAAAGAAATCTGACACTAAATATTTTCAGGGAGTTTATGGTGCTTTTTAGAAGTATAAGAAGTTTCCAGAACTCATTTTACGTATATAGAGCATGCATAGAAGGTCTCAAAAGAGTATGATTATTAAGTATCATGTGATCATGTAATGCTCAATCATTTGTGTTGAAAAGCACTTTCTCAAGAATGCCTTTTAGTCAATATCCCAAGTGAATTACTCATATAAAATAAATAAATGTTTATTTCCATCAGGTAGGGAGAAGGCTAAAACAAAACAACAAAACATGGACATTTTTAATACACTGACTAACACTTTGTGATGGTTTATGTAAAGCTAATGAATATCAAGGTATATATGCAGTCCTACAGATTGAATTAAATAGCAAAAAATCCTCTAAATTTCAATGCACTTTACACCTTTCACATGCACACTACTGAGAAAATACCAAACAAACAACTCGTTCCTTAAAAATGCATGTGAGACATTTAGAATTGTATACGTGTCCTGGAATCCAGCAATGGCTTTACTTTTGTGGGTTTAATTTCCTCCTTCTTCTTTCACAGATTCACTGAATATTCTGAGTTGGAAGGGACCCACAAGGATCACCAGTAAATATTCCTTACTGAATGGAGCTCTTGCCTTTTTCAGCTCTTGAGTCATCCGCCTCACTGTTTTGGCTCTCCCACTTCCCAGAAATTACCACCCTCAATGGCTTTTGCTCTCATGTGTGTTTTATCAGTCATTTATCCCAGTAGATTTCTTATCATGGACTGAAAGGTTTTTAGTAAAGTCTGGTAACCAGCCAAGAGCTGGGATTTTTTTGTTATGTTTTCTTTGCTTACTTATTTACCCTCTCTTTTTCTTCATATCAAAATATAGTTTGAGGCAGTATCATGGTGGGGCTCTGATATCTTTGCCTGGTGAGGATTTTACCCTGAAGGCTCAGAGCACTTCTTCCCATGTGCCTTTCCAGTTCAGCTGGAAACTGGGCACGTGACAGTAGGCTTGGGTCTGACATGGTAATGATCCAGACTACTTGCAACCAGGAAGAACTCAGAATCAGAATCTTCAGGCAGATTCTGTAGGTAAGAATGCTGAGTGTTTGAGCTCAGTTTAAAGACATAGAAAAGCATAAAATTCATTTTCTGGGCATAGGCAGACGATATAGGATAAGCCATAAAGTAACTCCAAGACAGTTGCATATCCCACTTGCTGAACACAGCCCTAGCAACATTAGTCAGAATTCAAACTTCAAAACATAAATTCAATCGAGAAAAAGTTGTGGGTTTTTTTTCCATGTGTGTTGTTTTTATTTATGTTTACATACCTTATCATCTGTTTCAAATCAACAGCCATGACAAGGAATTTATAGATGTTTTTCCAATTTTTAATAAATCTTCTAGACTAAATTTTGATTTGGTTAAATCTTTGGGATTATTTTCATTTTGCCTAATTTTGCAGAGATCAAAACCTGCTCGTGTGGACAAAAAGCATTTATTGCAATTCTAGTGTTACAATTTAAGAATCTACTTAACTGCAGTGTTAAATCACATAAGTACCCAAGGGAATGGTTATGGATTTATTTTTCAATGCACACATAAGACAAACATCTAGGAAATTCGAATGTGTTTTTACTCTATTTTGATAGAACATGTATTTATGTGCCTGCTCAACAGCGCATCTTATCAATTTCACCAGGTGCAGAGCGGAAAACTAACAGTGAAAGATTAGAAGCATCTCTAGAGTGAAAGTAAAAGCCAAATAGCTTCTTAGATTATCTTGCATTCTTTTCACTGTTACTGGAAGATAATGATACTTGTGTAATTACTGCTTTTATCACATAAATAAATAAATAGTATTTCATAATCACTTGCAACTTGCTCAGATTTCTACCATAAGAAAATGCTTAGGAAATCTGCATGCAAATAGATAACTTTTGCAATAATTTAGTTAAATTCTTTCTGGTTGTATTCTGAAATAACCAACTATGTTTCTTAAAACATGTAATGACTACCTATATTTGAAATATTTGCTCATATGAATGCTATTGTTGTCTCTATTTTTTAAGTACTCCAGGAGGGTGAGTCTGCCTGTGCTGTTCAGTTTAAGTTTTCTTTGCAGCAAATATATAAAGGCTAATTTTGCATGCTTTACTTTACAAAGTATGGGCAAATGTTTTAGCACAAACAGAGCTTGTGGGTTTTGGTTAGTGTTGTGTCAGCCTGTTTTTTGTGTGGTGGGTTTTTAACTGTTGTTGGTTTTTTTAATATTACCCCACAGGCTACACATACTAAAGCTTCAGGGGACTGTTTCTCACCAGTTTTCTCAAAAGTGTCAAATGCTTAAGACATGCATAATTTCATGTGACGTATCTCATTTACTTGTACTTGTACAGAGTAATGGTTTTTCAAGTACTTGAAACTTGGTCATAAATTTTCTCCTTCAGTTTTTAAAAGTAAATCAAAATTCTGCTGCAAAATAAACCCAGCTAATGCCAGAAACCAGATGCTTCATCACTTCTAATTGATAGCAAAATCATTCTGGAATCTTTCATGTAGTTCCTATTGGCAATAAAAATAATTTTACATAATCAAGCATAACTCCTGCTCTGCAGGAGGTCTGGCTTTCAGACCTAGCTGGCAATATCTTTGTGATATTATTAGCAGTGAAATGCTGCTTTAAAGAGCTCCAAAAATATAGGATTCTTTTGAGTGGTTCAGGTAAGTAGTTACTACAAGTTTAAAATAAGAAATTTTTTAGTATTATTTGAAGGAGAAAGAGGAGACATGTAGATGAATGTGCCATTTTGAAAACATCCCTTTGGGAATAATAGCAATGAAAGTCATGTGCATTTGAAACATGCCAGTTGAAGTACTCCTGATATGCAGAGATACCCAATATAATAGTATAATTATTGCTGTCTCAGCAGCAGTGGAAGATTTGACTTGTCCTTTCAATTTTTTTTAATTTTTAATTTTTCTGGGAGAACTTCTAAGTCAGTAATTTTAATGATCTTGTGAATTAAACCTGGTGTACAAATCTGTGGCCTTGGAGCAGTTTTGTATTAAGATATCAGGCTTTCTCTTTTGGAGCTAAAATGCATATTATAACATACTTGATTTTAAGTCCAGCACACAGATCTATGAATGTATATGAAACTGGAGGTCTTTAAGTATCTTATTAGACTCACAGAAGAAACACTTCTTTCACAGACTAGGAGGACATATTAATCTGGTAACAAAAATGTTTTCAAAAATATTTCTCAGAAATATAACACACAATATATATTTAAAAAGTTTTTATTATACATTTAGATAATAGGCCATGATTAAGATGGAGCTATTGAATTTATGGTATCAATTTTCCTGTATCTTCCATTATTACTAATTCTGCTTTTTCACACTCTCTAAAACTGTGCTTTCAAATGATACTTAATAGATCTTTTACAGAAATCAATAAAAATTTTCCCACTCTCTCTATCCTAGGATTTAATTTTAAATAGCCACATAAAAACTCTCCTTATGATGTTGATTTACAAAGAATGAACCTAAATAACATGCAAATGGCAAAGACATTGGCTCTGGAGGAGCTGAGTACTCTCATAAGTTATATTTGAAGTTCCACTTTGAGGTTAAGAGTCATCATTGACTTTGTATGATCAAACCTGAAATCTAGAAAATCTTCACGTCTGCATTTAAAGCTAATGATATCTAATCAGCTGTTGTTGATGCAAAATGAAGAATCATAATTCTGGAATTGCATCTGCTAAACATACTCCATGAAGCAGTTGAGTCACTAAGATTTCTCATGAAACATCATGAATAATGATGTAGAATAAAGCAGAAAATGCTTTATCCTTGAAATATCAAATGCTATCTTCTGTTTCTTTAACACATACAGACTTCTAAATTTGTGTTTTGGTGGGTTTCACCTTAAATAATCCAGGTATATTTTTCCACATCTAAGATATGTTTTAGTATATCATTCCTGTGGCTTTGATGCCTATCTCCCATACATATATATGGAGAGGAAAATGAGCCCTCTTTGCTTTTTCTGTAGCTTTGAGATAGGAGAGTAAAATAATGGACTCTCATGGTCATTAGAATGCTTTTTTATGTGATTTGTAATATTCCATATTATTCACCTGCCTCTGGAAC
Organism: Vireo altiloquus; assembly: GCA_013396875.1. NCBI lineage: Eukaryota > Metazoa > Chordata > Aves > Passeriformes > Vireonidae > Vireo > Vireo altiloquus. Next base: position 17,762 of record VZRF01009221.1, on the reverse strand, counting down.
AGTCAGTTTCAGAATAAAACATAAGAGAGTTCTGCCATTAAAAGCAGTTAATTCATCAAGAAGTTTACTTTTTTTAAAAGTCCCTGTAGTTTTTATGGTTTTTTTTTCTGTTAGCCTGGGTAAGATATGACCATTTTTTAATATGGTTAGTAAAGAACCATAAAGGGGATTTTTCCCATGAAAAATAATATTCTTCTCTTGTCATAATTATTATTTTGTATTTCATCCTTTTTCTTAATAGTTCCTTAAGACTCTGGGTATTCTCATAGTTTTTTACATTTTGGTATTTTCTGTTATTTCAAAGAGTAAACTAAAACCCATAGTATCCTTGTAGGCAATTTAATCTTTTGTGCATTTAAATTGTACCCAGAGAACTGCTAAACTGGTAATATAAATTTAATTTGAATTTTAGGAAGATGAATGTAAGCTAAACTCCTTACCAAGCTCTAATTCTCATTAAAATACACTTTTCCTTCAATGCCATATCCTATGGCCTTTTAACAACTTGTCTCTGTAGCCTCTGATATTAAATTACTTTGGATTTTATTTATCCTCACAGTGTGACAGCATGTCTACTATCCAGCTAAATTGCCAAAAACTCCTGTAATACCTGATAAAATACAAAAGAGAAAACTAAAATGAAAACTAGCATCTTTGTATGGGAGTTGCAATATTTCTGATTCCTGAAACCAAAGAGAGCAGAGGTATCTAAAAGACACCTCCAGAAAAAAGAGTGTTACAGAATCAGAGAATCACGGAATCAGCTATGTTGGACAAGACCTCTGACATCATCAAGTCCAACATATTAAGAGTACCTTGTCAACTGGACCATGGTACTGAGTGCCATGTCCAGTCTTAAACACTGCCAGGGACAGTGACTCTACCACCTCCCTGGGCAGCCCATTCCAGTGTCTAATCACCCCTTCTGTGAATAAATTCTTCTGAATGTCCAACCTGAACCTCCCCTGGCACACTTAAACTGTGTCTTCTTGTCCTGCTGCTAGTTGCCTGGGAAAAAGAGACTTAGCATCTCTTGGCTACAGCCTCCTTTCAGGCTGTTGTGCAGAATGATAATGCCTGAGCCTCTTCTCCAGGCTAAACAATCCCAGCTCCCTCAGTCGTTCCTCACAGTCCTTGAGTTCCAAGCCCTTCACCAGCCCTGTCACCCTCCTCTGAACACGTTCCAGGGTCTCCATGTCCTTCCCGAGCTGAGGGACCCAGAACCGGACACGGCACTCAGGTGTGGCCTCACCGGTGCCGAGTACAGGGGAAGAATGACTGCCCTGGTCCTGCTGGCCACACTAGTCCTGATCCAGGCCAGGATACCCTTGGCCTTCTTGGCCACCAGGGCACTCATGTGGCCATGTGTTGTGAGTGTTTTAAAGATAAGGGGTAGAAAAACAAGTGTAAAAGTTGTGTTTCAAATCTTAGAACTTCAGAAAAATATTTGTTCAGATTCCTCACAGTCTTCTTCAGTGATGTAAAAATTTACATCAACTGCCCTCAGTCCCAACCAAAAAGTATTTTTCAGACTCAATTAAAATAACCTTGTCCTTTAGATTTTTAAAATAAAATTGAAGATATTTATATACCTTTTATTTTTTAAACTGGAAAAAAAATGCTTTCAAGTAGAAAATGCTTGACAGGAAATTATTATTTGCACTGTGCTGAATACCAGAGAGGAGATGTCTGTGTGTGGGAGGCAAGTGGAGACAGTTAAAAAAGGAATGCTACAAATAGAAATAAAACCAGTGTAGTGTCACAGAAGTAAAAGGTTACTGTTACTTAATGGTGTAAAGGAACAGGGATGACTAAGAAAATAAGAGCTTTCAGGCAAAATGAGAGAAAGAAGGACAAGGACAAAGCAAACGCACTGGGCTGTGCAGCAGTTTGCCCAGAGGAAAGATGTATACTGCTTCCTGTCCTTCCTTCTGGATCCCCCAGAAGAAGCGAAGAACATCATGATATGGAAGTACAAGAGGTACTCTCTGAAGAGGAGGAATACTCTGTTACTGTGAGTAATGTGTGTGACATTATTAAAGGACAAGACACAGTATTGTAAAGCTGTGACAAGTCCTGCAGACTGTTCAACTGTTTGTTCAGAGACTGCAAGACCTCTCCTTATCCTGTTTCCTCACAAGTAGCCATAGCTGTCTGCTGTCTGATATTTTTTCTGGGGAAGGGAGGCACGGAGGCCTGTCTGCTCCAGAGAGTGCCAGTACCATTAAAACTGCCTTGGCATACATATCACATACCCAGCCTGGTGAGAGAGATGGCAGAGACTGATTTCTGGAGGCATTTTGGGGTGCATGTGTGTGGGTGAAGTGGCAGGTAAGGCAAGGCAGTGCCCTGCCCCACACATCTTGCCTCCCTGGAGCCAGTACTCCTGCCCAGCAGTGATGGACAGTCCCTGGAATTCCAGAGCTCTACATCTGCCCCTGCAGCCTCTAATTCAGCTCCTAATTGGCCAAATGACCAGAAGTTCCACCTGGGGAGAAAACAAGGCCAAGAAGTATTTAAAGCTGAATATGAGGCAAACATGTCTTAATCCTACCTCCATTTAGAATTTCTATCAGCTGAACACTGCTGGATCATGAGATTTTGTAGCTATAACTGTTCTTTTCTGTACATTTTCTGTCTTTCTTGCTTTCTTTTCCTTCTATTTCTCTCTTCTCAGAATTTTTAAGTAACTTAAAATCAAAAGGGCTTAGAGTTTGCTGAGTTGAATGGGTTAAGTTAATGCTTTGTGGAAGTGTTTCAAGTTGACTGAATGCTCCTCTAAACCTTTTTCCAAAATTCTCTTATTTTCTAAAGTTGCCAGTAAAGTCTTTGTTGTTTTGACCTCTTGAGAATATCTTGTCAGTATTTCTCTCGTGTATCTAACTCAGAGTGTATGAACAACCATAAGCCCTTTTAAAAGCCTTGTCGAGTGAGTTGTTCAGGCCTTACCCATGGAAAGAGCTTACACATTTCCACAAAAATGTGCTGCAAAATTCAAACAAGAAAAAGAAGTGAATGACAGCTGCAGTAAATACCACACAATGCATGCTGCACCATTCTTGAATAGAAACTGTGGAAAATGCAAAATGCTGAAAGCTAGGAAATTCAAAGTTAACATGCTCAGCCTATCCTTAAGTTACTTGCTGCTTAAATAATCACAATATCATTACCACTAGGAGTGCCATGGGCAAATTCAATCAATCAAAGTCACAGAAAAGCTTTGAAACAATCTAATCAGTCCAAGGTTTCCACTGTAATATTTCCACTACATGGCTTCAAATGTAAATTATTTCCTTTCTATAAAGTAATATTCACTCCTGCTTTCGTCTTATAAAGCCTAAGGGGCAAGACAAAAGAAAAAATGGCATTATTTAAAATACAGATTAATAAAGTATGTGGCTCTAACATCTTGATAGTCTAAGTCACAATATAGGAAGATAAGAGAAGAGGGAGAAAAAAAGAGATGAAGATGTATAGCAGACCTGCCTGGGATATATATATTATGGAATAAGCGGAGCAAAGTTAAAGAAAATAGAAATCAAATTTCTGTTAGAGGTGGCTGGTGAATTAAATAATGGTTCTCTAAAGAGGAATTTTAAAAAAAAATTTTTATTTTGAATTTTATGTATCCATGTTTCTTAGCTGAAATTCAGTTTCTAAGCAATAGCTATGAAAATTAGAGTGTTATGAGAAAAGCCAAACTTAGGTATTTTTACTCAAAAACATACTTAAATACATCACTGTGTTTCCTCATAGAAATCTAAGTCTTGAGAAGAAATTTGACTTCACATAAAATGAAAAAGAATTTCTTTTGGGACATGTGGATTTGAGCTCAGCAGGTAAGTTTGCTGAATAAGAACGAAGGACAGAATCACCATTTTATTTGTAACAAAGACAATTTAAAGCTTTGTTGAGGATTTAATTATCACTAGACTTGATCTTCTCCCTGAAGGAAAAAGCCAGATGAAGCTGATATGAGTCTGATAAATTGTCCCTGAAGACAACAGGCACAGTACAGAGGGTTGGTTAATCCACAGAGGGGTTTACTTTGCTGTCTGTCTCCAAGATCATTCTTCCCTGACCTCTCAACTCGTGGCCTTCTCAAAGGCTTTACTTCAAATTTGACTCTTCCTATGGCACAAACTAGTCATTGCTAGATTGGTAGCAGTGGGACTGTATTAACCATCTTTCCTGCTCTTAAAGTGTTTTTCTCCAATAGCCATTAACCCCCTTATTTGTAATTAAAATGAGACCAAATTCACCACCAAATAACATTTCATGTTGTTTGAAATGGAGATGAAATCTAGGAATTGGGAGACAGGGAACAATGTGGGTGAGAAAACCGAGAGATTAAAACTGTGTGAAACAGAGGTAAGCAAATGTCTTTGTTTCAAACAGTTGGAGTTTTTTTCCACTGTCTGAGGAAAAAGATGGCAAAATATAATCTTTTATGAGTTTGGTTTCTTTTTCTTCTGTGAACATTGCCAGACAGGTACTAGATTTATGTATTAAGAATTCTAACAGGGGAAAATATGCTTTACATTGGCCAGGAGTCACATCCAGGACTGCTGCATATCAGATGTTGCATCACAATGAACTGTCAACATCAGTAGCTGCAATATTAGCCGTTGTCTGTTGTGTGTGAATATGAGCTCATATTCACATCCAAATCAAAACTGCCAAACTTAAATCAAACCTGAGTCCAGGCAACCTTGAGACAAGATCGAGGTCTTAGAGGGAAAGGAGTTAGTTCTGTATGTCAGCTTAGGCCATTATGGTATATATCTGCCTAGATGTAGTGCATTTTTCCAGTTGCTAGGAAACCACACCTTGGCTTTTGAAATTCACTTTTCCTTGGATAAGGCAAGTCAGACAGATGTTCTTGGTCACAATGGCCACTTTCTTCATAGCAGTGGTCCACAGGCTGGTGTTCTTGGAGACCACTTAGGTGGCAGGCTTGGATCTGCAGGTGGGTCTCAAGGCACTGTGGGGTCATGCCAACTGGGCACATGAGAGGCTGTTTGTTTCTCAGCAACTCAATATGTTTTTGGTGGGAGCAAATCTCAACAAGTGTTGCAGTGCTGCTCATGTAGCAAAGCTACACGGCCAGAAGCAAGGGGAATTTTGAAGGCAGCTGTGGCAGCTTGCACAGAGATGTACCTTCAGTGGAGTCGTGAAGAAACTGACTGGTTTGGTTTGTACTTTTAGAATAGAATGAAAATAAAGTCACCATCTTGAACAGTTTTGGACATGTTGTCCAATCTGCCGCCACCTATTCCTCATGTCTTTGCAGGAATATCCCATGGCACTTGACAGCCAAGTAAGAAATGGAGTTCCATGCAGAAGCACAACACTCCAAAGACAGGAAGGAGTTGTTATAGAGCTTATTAAAGGATTAAATACACAGAATCAGGTATATTATACAGCTTATGCAGTTTATGAGTGCACAGATCCAGGATGGAAAGTACGGACAGACTTCTGTTTTATCAATTGAATGGATTATTTTTTATTTATTGGCTCTTATCTATGTGCTAAATTTTATTATTTTCTCAGAGAGAAACTATATGACGTGACAATATGGTGAACACTGCTCAGGTAGATTCTTTCTTCCATCTTCCTACACAGAACACTGTGTAAAATTAAGTATCTTATTTTATTAGGGGGTTGATCTTATTTTCCTTTTTAATATGTTTTACCAATTTTTCTTAAACATGTATACTGTTATAAACTTGTTAAAGCACTGTCAGAAAGCATACCTTTTCATGCTTTGAATGCTTCTGGTGAAGGTACATTTGTGTGGCCAAGATAAACACATTTCAGTCTGGCTATGCATCAGTAAAAAGAAAATTATGGAGAGAAAAATAGGAGATTCAAGTGTTCTGAAATAGTTACACTAAAGAGTTTTAGTTGTGGATTTTCTAGTTAGAAAATAATGACAAACACAAAAAAAAATCGAAGTTAAAGGAAAGATAATTTTGTCAAAAAAAATGTTATTATTCTGTGGAATGCAGGATACCTGCTAGGACAGTAATGGTATATGAAGAGGATGAATATAAATATCGAAAAGACTCCTACCCAAGATACAGAGTTTTCAGGCACAGCTAGCAGCTAGGAAGCTAAGAACTCTTCTGTCCTTTCCTCCTTCAGCTTTCCTCCTTCCAGTGGGGTTTCCAGTTCTGGTCAGAGTACAGAATTTGTGAATCAATGGTCAGATGGAAAATAATAATTTTTATGTGTGTTGTGATCTGCTGTATCTTTGCTACTCTCAGGATAGATTTTCTATTTTTTATTTTTCTGATTTTCCTTGCTTTTGAGATCTCCACTACAGTCTTACTGACTCAGCTTGCAGTCTGCACCCACTATTTTCCCTTCTCTCTTGTGGTTTTCTTTTTTCTTTGGGGATTGCTTTCCATCACTGTGAGATTATTTCAATTCTTCCTCTCTGTTTACCTCCTAGCTTGTCTCCTTACTCTATTTGTTTACTTGCAGGTCCTACTGATTTTGGGCTCCAAGCATGGAGCAGAGCAAGTGAAAGATTACTGTTATCTAGTTCCTTCTCTTCTTTATCTCTGTTTCTTTGCTAACTGCTGGATTATGAACTGCTATAATTAGGCAATAGACAGACATGTCCAGAAGACTGTGCAGAGTACATCAAATACTTTATTGTTAAAGGAAAACATCAAGTCCTTTTATAATTCTTGCAAATTTCTTGTCTGCCTTTGCCAGAGCTGTCACATTTTAAAGATTAAATCTAAGTGTCCCAGCCAGAACAAGATTTTCATCTATTTTACATATATTTTACATAATTTTACATAAAATTTCACTTTTACATATAATTTGCTATATCAGGTATAATCTCCTATGCCTTTAATTCTGTGCCCAAAGGCTTATTAAGCGAAAAAGATACCCTTTATGCCGTTCATTATTCAGAATATCATTATGACACCCACTATTTGTAGTGGTGCCTCTGTTGTGTGAGAGCTAAAATCAGCAATGATACTTTCCTTGTCAGTAGTGCTTGACTAGGCTGAAGTTTTCTTAAAAGAGAAGTCGATGAAATTCGCTTGCATTGCAGGTCAGGATAAAGGGAAGATTTACCACCATGCTGCAAATCTTGTTGTTATGCATAATTATTTTCTTTTTATTTTATTTTACTTTTCATGTTTTATTTGAATAAAGCCTGTATTCCAGGAAAAGAATGAGTGCCCTGGTCCTAGAAAGTAGCTAGGAAAAGTGTCACTGAAATCACAGAATCACAGAATCACCAGGTTGGAAGAGACCTTCAAGATCACTGAGTCCAACCCATGCCCTAATACCACCTCAACTAAACCATGGCACAAAGTGCCACATCCAATCTTTTGAAACACATCCAGGGATGGTGACTCCACCACTTCTCCAGGCAGATGATTCCAGAACTATTTTACTCTTTCAGTAAAAAACTTTTTCCTAACATTCAGCCTGAATTTCCCTTGGTGTCCTCTTGTTCTGTCAGTCGTTGCCTGGAAAAAGAGACCAACCCCCACCTGACTACAATCACCTTTCAGGGAGTTGTAGAGAGTGATAAGCTCACCTCTGAGTCTCCTTTTCTCCAGGCTAAACAACCCCAGCTCCCTCAGTCGTTCCTCACAGTCCTTGTGTTCCAAGCCCTTCACCAGCCCTGTCACCCTCCTCTGGACACGTTCCAGGGTCTCCA
>VZRF01009220.1:126671-141898 GCA_013396875.1 Vireo altiloquus | reverse complement strand
AAACCATTCTAGAATTCTCTGATGAGAGGGTTAGAGAACCTGGCATGGAGAAAACGTGAAGGATTTGCGATTAGCCTCAAGAAGGGAAAACTCATAAGGAGCTAATCCCAGTCTTCCTGAAAGTGAGAAGTGTTCTCAAGGTCACACAGTGACAGGGCAAGAGGCAAAAGGCACAAACTTAATTTAATTCTTCATTGTAATAGTAATTAAACTTGGAGTTGGTGGAGTAGAGAAGTAGTGGAATCTCCCTCACTGGAAATAGTCAAGGCTTGGCTCCGTGGGGCCCTGGACAGCATAACCCAAGCCCTGCTTTCAGGAGAAGGTTCGACCATGTGGTCTCCAGAATTCCCTTCCAACATGCAATTTTTTGTATGAAGCTGAGGTTCTCCACTTCTTTTCCCTGATATTTTCAATCCCAATGATTTTTTTTTTTCTTAAACCAGTGTGTTATTATGCAGTACTAATTATTTCTACTTTTTAATCACAAGCCATGTGGTGATGATGTGCACATCTGCCAGAATCCACACAGTTTGTGTAAACTATTGAATATTAATTGCTTTTTGTGCTCTCTCCTCTGGGATTAGGGATGCCCTGAAGTATCTCACTGAAGCTTTTCAGTCCATCAGTGAAGGAGAACTCGACGATGTAATTGAAAATGTCATCGATGCAGTTGAAAAACAGCCTTGTAAGTAAACAATTTATTTTTCTTAAGCAAGTTTTCCTGGCATTTCTGATGTTATCTAGACAAAGACAGTTACTGGCAGCAGAGGCACTGAGGTGTCATTGCAGTGTGAGGAGTTGACTGAGATAAATGTATTTGTTGGCCTTTTATTTTGGTTAAACACTGAAGTTTGTGGTGTCAGCAGAAGACATTTGTGCCATTTAAAGAGCTGGCAGCGTAGAATATCCTGACTTTTCCTAGAGTAGTAGAATTTTTTAGTGCCAGTTACTGAAATTTTGTATGGACATCGTTGTGCCTGAAACTGTAATTTTAAATATTAAAATGGAGAGGGACTATTTATGTGAGCATGAAGTGACAGGACACAGGGAATGGCTTCCCACTGCCAGAGGGCAGCGTTAGATGGGATATTGGGAAGGAATTCTTCCCTGTGAAGGTGGTGAGGCCTAATTTCAGTTCAGTTTAAATCCATGGAAACGACAGTGTGCCTATCTCCAAAGTTCTGTTGGAATATTGTGGCAACAATCCGTGTGATAATGTTCTGGAACCAAATGAACCTCCAGAATGTGAAAGCTCAGCTCTGACACATTTGTGATATATTTGGCAGCTTTGCATAAACTGTAATTGTCTTGTTCTCCATGTTTAGGGAATTCAGGGTGGGCACTGTGTGTGTGTGTTATTTTTTCCCTAGGAATGTGTCCTTTTGGTGGCAATATCAAGTGATCCATCTGTAAAGCAGCGTGTGTCGCTAGCTCACAGAAAACATTCTTACTTGTGTGTATCCCTCTGAGGAGACTCAACCATTTCATGTCAAATATTTGAGACCTCCTTCCTTCCTTGCTGCAGTTTTAATCCTCAGGATTTTTCTTTCCAGTGTCATCTAATATGGTCGAGCAGCCCACAGTGGAAGCAGCTGTCCAGGAATGCAGCCGGGCCCCGGATGAGGCGATGTAGGGTGACATGACACATTTTATTGGAGGTTCTGGGAGCTGCTGTCATTTCCTTACTCCTCCTGGGGCAATGAATGCCAGGCATTTTCTGCAGTGCTCCACGTGCAGTCATTGCTCTGTGCTTCTGTGTTCCTGGTGCTGCCTTTGCTCCAGGTTCCTGCTTGGAGAGTTTGTTCTCATGGATGGGCCTCCAGGGGGTTCTGAGTATAATGTGGCATCCTGGAATTCAGCTGGGCTTGTGTGTTGTGTGTGATACTGGTTGATGCCTTAAATGGCTCCCTAAAAACGGAGACTAGACAGGAATAAAGGAATAAAGGAGGGATTTATCTGAAAGGCCTTCAGAGGTCACACTCTGGGCTCCAGAGGCTCCTGCCTCAGTGCATCCCAAAATGGACAATGGCAGCTCCTGAATTCTTCCCACTTTGATATCAGTATCAGCATCAATTCCCCAGGCAGAAGCTAGGCAAGGATGGAGTTTTCCCAAGCTTGCCCCCCTGTCCCCAAGATGAAGGTTTGCAGTTGTTGGGCCCAGGAGGGTCTGGGTGTCCTTGGAGAGCGAGCTGGAGAGGCTTTGTTATGTCAGTGTGAGCATGAGAGAACAGCACTGAACGAGCTCCAGGGAACTGCAGAGTTCCACTGGGCACTGCAGGGTTGGGAAAATATAAAAGTTCAAACCTAAGACATCACATCAAATACCTTTATTTGCTTTGCTCTATACAGAAGTTATCTCAGGTTGGTTTTGTGCCTTTCTTTTCAGAAAGCATTTTGGAAAAGTTTTCCTCTGGGGTGCCTGCCCCTGATTTTTTGTTTAGTTTTTTGAAGCACTGATTGATTTCCCTTCTGTGATAACAAAGTGTGGAGCAATTACTGGAGTTTGTGAGAACTTTGTGATCCTGATGGATGTGTTTCCTTTAGTGTTCACATCGTGATGCAGAGCATGAAAAGAGATGGTTTGCTGGGCATGTCAATTAGATACTGTCAGCCCACAGCCTCTCAGGATGGAGAAAATTTGGTTTTAACTTTGCTCCTTGTCATTGGTACCTTTATGATGCAGATGGTTTGAGTGTGACTTTTCTTTGTGGTGCTTTTTATCCTTAATGTATTTCTTTTTTGCTCCAGAAGTGAAATCTGCATGTACAGCTTCTCAGTGCAGAGTCCTGAAGGGAAAAGCTCTACAGATCACAGGGATAAATCTTTTAAATTATTTAACTAGAAGATGCAGGAGAAAATGGAATAGAAAATAGAATGATGCAGGAGAAATGGTGATGATAGTGAACAAAACAAATGCCATTTTATCCAACACAGTTGTTAGTTTGTTTCATCCACTTTGTGGGATCACAGAAAGGTTTGGGTGGAAGATAACATTCAGTTAATGCTGTAACTGTTCTTATTTCAGAGAAAATGTTTTCAACGTTATTGGAGCCTTTGACATCCCACGTTATATTTATAATTCAGAAAGAAAGAAGTTTCTGCCGTAAGTCTCCCATATTTTAGGTTTCAAGCACTTCTTGTTTTAAGAACAAAGCCTCTATTTCTATAGGATAAGTCTGTTTTTAATTTTTCCCTCTTGGGTCTGTTCAACTGAAGCCTGAGTGAGAAATGTAATAAATGTTTAAGGCCATAAACCAAGTTTCTGCCACCTAGTGAATAAAAAAGACAGTAAGGCTAAGGACATACATCACTAAAGGTAGTTTGGGGTTGCTTTTTTTCTCACATTGGGCTGTTTAAATTTATCTTTTTAATAAATTCGGTCTGTCTGTTGCCTGTATTTATTTCTTAGTCTGTGTCTTGCAGCTCCCTGAAGCCCTGGGGGGTTTCTAAGGAGAGCTCCAAATGGTAAAAAAGAAAAATTAGGAGCAGCTGGTGATTCTAGGGGTTGGAGAAACTGGAGGAATAATGCTTTTGTTCACAACTGCTTAAAGGCATAACTGCTTTTCTAAAATGGATTTCTGCAGAGGCCTCTTTGGGTGGGAGGATAAATCTGAAGGCCTGTGAGTTAGAGGGGAATGAAATGGATGTAGAAATGGCAGAAACTCAGGATCTTGAGCAGGAGTGTCCCAAATCACGGCGTAGCTTTTGCAGCCTCCCAGACCTTTTAGATCAATGAAACATTTCAGTGTGTGGAATGTGCCTTTTTTTCAGCTGTGACTGTGTTCAATCCCTTGCAGCCTGTCCATGACTGACCTCCCTAGGCCGAGTTTATTTGGGACTGCCAGAGACAAGGCAGAGCTGTTCCGGGAGCGCTACTCCATCCTCCAGCAGGTCAGCAATCTCTGCAGGTGTCCACAGGGATGTATCCTACATCTCCTTCCAAAAATACATCCTCCTATTGCACCTCTCTGCCTCATAAACTCTCTGCCTTCCAGGCTGGCACAAATAACTTCTTTTAGCAGCATTACAAATGCTTTCATGACACATTTTTTAGGCTTAGTGTTATTATCTGGTGTTATTGATCATCTGTTTCTTAGAAGGAAATTCTTGTCAAAAAGGCCTGAAGTGTTAAAAGTTGCTGGATGAAATAGAGTAAGAACTTTGTGTTTTGCATAGTGGTTGTAGCAAAGTGGCTTCTTGACAGTGCTCATTTATTTTTAAACTGAATCACTTCAATTTTGGTTTCTGCAGAGGACTCACAGACATGAGCTGTTCACTCCTTCACCAGTCGTTGCTCATCCTGATGACAGCAAGAGCAAATTCCAGGTAAAAAATGGAGTTCTTTTCAGTTTTAATCCCAATAATCACAGCAGTTCTTTATGCTAGCAGCCATTATTGGGAATCTTCTCCTAAGCCATTCAGAAATATGGTCCTGATTTTTTTAATGAGCCTGTATCCTCTTGGCAGCTCACTTGTGTGTTTATTTAAAACCATGTCCTGTGTGGGGCTTTGTCATGCTGGGGAAAAGGCACCTGGAGAGTTTGATTTAATTCTGATTGGATTCTTTGCCTTTGGTCCCAGCTAAAGACAGTAGAAACTCTCTTGGGCAATCCAGCTAAAGTGGAAGAAGTGATTGTGCTTGGGATGATCACTCAGCTCAAGGAGGTGAGTTGCTTTCTATTGTGGATTATCTGATTACTGCTATAATACAATAAAAAATGAGAAAACTTAAATATCTCACACCAAGGCACCATTCTAACAGACATTCCCACAAGCAGCTGGTGCCAGTGTGTGTGTAAAATGTCTGTGTCTTCTCACTACAACATTTTTATTTATTTATATATTTATAAATACATAAACATATTTATTTTCAATCAACCAGAAGCAGTTAGGGGTTTTTGTCCCTTCTTGAAGGCTGGAGCTTCCAGTGGCTGTGTTGGGACTTGTCAGTGCCCTGGACTGGGATTTTAGGGAGAGGTGCACCAGCAATCCCAACTGCAGCAGCTCCCAGGGAAGCTGCTGAGACACACTTGTATATATAAACTACATTATTTCTAGTTCCTGCCACCTTAAAATATTAAAACCAGCCAAATTATTTCTAAATGCTCACTGATAGATGCTTCTGGTTGGAACATTTGTGTGTTTGCATGTATTTTGCTTTATTAATGAATCCTGTTTTTTAGGGGAAATTTTTCCTAGAAGACCCCACAGGAGTGGTCCAGCTAGACCTTAGTAAAGCAATATCCTTTTCCTGGGATGGAAGAGCTGGAGGAATTTCCTGTAGACCTGCAGAATTTTAAATTAAGCAGTAAATCAATGCTGACCATTAAAAATGATCTTTTGAGAGTTGCAGCTCTGTCTTCCCCCTTTGTTTCCAATTCCTTGGCTGCTGCAGCTCCTGCCTTTCTCTTGGACATGGTCAGTGTTCCTCCCCATGGAAGCAGAGCCTGTTCCTGTTTGTGTGCTCTCTCTGGACTTACCTGCTCAGGTACCAGGGAATTTCCAGGCTCTTCAGGCAGCCTGTGAACTTTCAGTGCTGTCCAAATTTATTACACCAGCTGGAAAGCAAATTTTGGCTAAAAAACCTTCTTCAAATCTAAGAAAAATACATTCCTTAACCTTCCTGCACCAGTTCCACAGTGGCTTATATACTGAATCCTGCTTTGTTTTGGCAGAAGGTAAAGCAGATTGGGGGTTTTTTTTTAGCTTGTAATAAATTATTCTGTTAAAGCTGTGGCTGCCAGATGTGGCTGAGCAGACAAGTCTCATTTTGGTGACCGTCAGTGAGTTTGTGACTGAGATTTTTGGCACTCAGCCTTTGCTGTGACCCTGTGGGCTCTGGAGGCAGAGAGCAGGAGTTTGAGGGTTTGGGGGATGTGAGGGTCTGGAGCAGCTTTGAGGATCAGCCCCATCCTGCCTCCAGCATGCTTGGAGAAGTTATGACTGGATGAGGAAGGCAGCCTAGAATAACCAAAAGAATGATTTAACAATCTGAAAATGCTGCTTTGTGCTGGCAAAGCTTCGGTCCTTTAATGAGGCTTCTCATTAGGATGATGTAAGAGCTTGCAGTTTTGGAGCCTTGTTTTAGCAAGAAAAAAGGCTATTTCTGTATGTGGAATGTTCCTCTGTGCAAGATACATAATCTCAGTCTGTTTTCTTGTGTGTTTTGTGTTTGAAATCATGAGAGAAAGTGGAAGTTGGGAGCAGAAATGGGACTGGGGATAAATATCACTCTGTTCCTTCTGTTCCTGACAGTGGGATTGTCCCTGAGACATGGGGACCCTTCCAGGACAGGATTCCTGTTCCCCTGCATTCCTCCTCAGTGGGGTTGAAGGGGTGTGCCTGTGCAGCAAATCCATTCACAGAAGTTCTGGGGTTAAAAAGAAAAGGTTGATTTCTTGCTGAGCCCTTTTCCCATCCGGATCATTCCATGGTCTGGTTCTGGGAGTGGAGCTACCATGAGAGAAGGATTGATGGAGGCTGGGGCTGGCAGTGCAGCACAGCTGCCAGCTCTCTGACTAATGTCTAGGACATGATGCTCTTAGAAGAACTTAAGGGTTATTTTGCTGTTCCAAATCCTCTTAGGTTGGTATGAAGATGAAGTTTTTCATGTGAACGCTTTTGGATTTCCGCCCACTGAGCCTTCTGCTACCACGAGGTACAGAACTGACTTTTGGCAGCCTCACCCCATGTTTTCTTATGGGTTTCTAAGTAAGATCATTGTTATTTCATAATTCCTCTGACATTCAAGTATGTTATCCTTCCTCCTCCCCAAATGCTTTAAAATAAATATAATTTTAAGGAAGCAATTCTGGGACTTACAGGCACTAAAACCTGTAGTGTTGGCAGAAAAACCCTTCTAAAGGCCTTTGGGTTCTGCATATTAATGGAAATTGGGATGTAAGCCCTTCTCAGCTGCATGGTAACCGTTGCATGGGAATAATAAATTCCTGAAAGAACAGATCCTTGGGATAGTGAAAGGTGTCCCTGCCCATGGCAGAGGCTGGAATGGGATGAGCTTTAAGGTCCCTTCCAACCCAAACCATTCTGGGATTCTAACTGGAGCATTTTAATGATGCAGAGCCTTCTATGGGAATATAAACTTCTTTGGAGGGCCTTCTTCATCTTCAGTAAAGGCTTCTGCAAAACTGAAGCAGCTGGAGGAGGAGAATGAAGATGCCATGTTTGTGTTTGTCTCTGATGTGTGGCTGGACCAAGCAGAAGTGCTGAGGTCCCTTCCAACCCAGTTTTCGGGTAGGTGAGGATTGCTTTGACTCTAAACCTTGTTTTCATCATTTCTTTCCATAAATTCTTGGTACAAATAGTGTTTTGACCAGTAACCCTTTTATGGGCTGTGACAAGAATGTTTCCCTTACCCAGGAAAGTTCTTCCTGGGCTTAGTTTAAAGACAACTCCTTAGTTCAGAGAGCTGAACGTTGCTTCCCAGTGCCAGAGGGCAGGGTTAGATGGGATATTGGGAAAGAATTCCTGGCTGGGAGGGTGGGGAGGGGCTGGGATGGAATTCCCAGAGAAGCTGTGGCTGCCCCAACCCTGGAAGTGTCCCAGGCCAGGCTGGATGGGGCTGGGAGCAACCTGGGATGGTGGAAGGTGTCCCTGCCCATGGCAGGGGGGGAGTGAGATGGGTTTTAAGATCCCTTCCAACCCAAACCATTCCAGGATTCTGTGATCAGTAACATGGACAACATTGGGAAAAACAAGCAACTCTGAATTGCTGCTTTGTGTTGCAGCAGTGTTGGAACAGCTTGTCCCTTGTGCCTCGGGCAGAATGGGAGCGTGAGAGAGTGACTGCTGTAAAAACAACCCACAACTGAGGGTGGGGAACTGCTCCTCACCTGAAGGGAACTGGACACAAATTAGCACAGTCATGTTTTGTAAGAGAAGTTACAAAACCTGTTCAGTATCTGGATCAGAGCTGGCAAATCCTTGGGGCAAACTGGGCCTGAGTGCAGGTGCTGAGGGAATAAAGGGACTTTGGTCAGTGAGATCTGTGTGCACCTGGTGAAGGTGCAGACCTTGCATTTGCTATTTTGAGACTTTCATAGGCAAGTGATAACCTTCATAATTATAAACTAAATGAGCAGCTGAGGGGGAGAGCAAGGAAAAATATTGATGAGCCATTTCTCTGGTCTAAGCAGTTCTCTTCTATTTACCAACCCCTTTGAAAACCAGTGAAGTAAATCCAAGTGTGATTGGAGAGTGACTGGGATGTGAGAGGAATGCCTGAGTAGCTGTTTCTATTTTTATTTCAGGGATGGGAATCAGGTTTCTTTTTGCCCTGTTTTGCTCTGAAGCTGGTGATGAGTGAGGTTGTGAGCACTCATCAGACCCTCAGACTGCTCAGGCAATTCCAGTTCCTGTTGCTTTATAATGCCAAAGGGGGAATTGAATGTTGGGAGAGCCCTTGAACTGGAGTGATCATGGAGGTTGACAGCAATCCATTGCTGCCTGCTTGCTGTTTTCCTCTTGAAGGGAATAATACATTTAAAAATTGCATTATTTATTATAATTGTGCCTTGTGTAATTCTCTCACTGGGTCAGTAGTTAGATACACACAAACACTGCTGGAACTCAGCCTGGAAATGACAGAGGGCTCCCTCAAAGTGGCATTTGTAGGTTGCTATCACCTTTTTAAGGCTTAAACAGCCCCTATTAAGCAAATAATTCAGGTGTATTAATAGCAGGCTGTTCCAATCCCTGCTTTTCATGGAATGGGCTGCGTGCTGGAAGATGCTGCAGTGAATGGATCCACTCACAGCTCCTCTCTTTTCTCCCAGGATATTCCTCTGCACCTCCCACCTGCTTTTTCTTCTGTGGGAATTTTTCATCTGTGCCATATGGAAAAAATCAAATCCAGTCCCTGAAAGGTAGGGGAGTCCTTGTAAACAGCCAGACTATGTGCATTGAATGAAAATGATGGCAAACAAATGAAGAGAGCAAAAAAGAATTATTAAAAATTATTTTTTAAGTGCTCTGCAGTGGAGGGGCAATTCATCCAAGCTGAGTTTATTTCTAACCAGGTGTTGTGTCCTGTTTTTCCCTGACTCCAGGTTCTTTGAAGGCTCTGGCAGACATGATATGTGAATATCCCAGCATCCATAAAAGGTAGGGAGCAAGGGGAAATGTGGTTATCTGGTGAATTACTTTAATTACTTTCAGCAGCTGAGAGTTACCCTATTTTCTGTGTCTTGTGAGGCAGCTGTGATCAGATAACGAGCTGGTTTTGTAACAGGCCTGCAGGTTTGTTTTGGGAGCAGGGTAAGTTCTGATTTTATCTAAAATAGCTTGGGCATGGAAACTGCTAATGAGGGAGGCAAGGTCTCTCCCTGGAATACTTCCCTGGCTGCTGATCTTTGGATTCAGAACATCAGACCAAGTTTTTAGGATCAGTTCATGTAAAAGAGATTTGTTGGACTTTTTTTTTTGGTTTTTTTTTTGTGTAGTAGTCGATTTGTGTTTGTCCCTGGCCCTGAAGATCCTGGTCCTGGTTCTGTTTTACCAAGGTCAGTTTGCTTCACTTCCTCAACTCTGGGATTTTTCAGTTCAGTAGTTAAAGAAGGAAAGAGTTGTTGTTGAAACATCTGTTGCTGTTTATTTCAGACCCCCTCTGGCTGAAAATATCACTCAGGAATTCAGACAGCTGGTGCCATTTTCAGTTTTCACCACAAACCCCTGCAGGTAACCATGTAACTGCTATTTTTTAGTACTTTTTTTTTACTAAATTATGTGCAAATACCATTTTCAAAACCTACAAATTTGAGGAAAATTTGCCTTAAATATTTCAAATTCATGGAATTCTTCACTTGCATGAATTCTAACAAGCTTTAAATACATTAAGACATCAATAAATCAATGATGAAAGGAAATAGTGCTTAAAAAAATTGATGCTGACTACAAAAATCCTCCTCAAAAGCATCATGTTTTCTCTGAATCAGAAGGGAAAGTATTACTTTAATTCAAATTGCTTTTTTCACTTGTCTCTATTAGAGGGAGATCAACTCTATAATGCATCTTCCTCATTTTTAAGTTAACCTCATTTAATTTCACTGCTGTTTTCCACTCAGGATTCAATACTGCACCCAAGAAATAATTATTTTTCGGGAAGATTTAGTCAGCAAAATGTGCAGGAACTGTGTTCGCTTCCCAAGCAGCAACATGGACATTCCCAACCATGTGAGTGAGTTGTTTTCACCACTTTTTTGCCAAGATTTTGGATTTTATTGATCAGCAGGGTTGGATTTTGGGAGCTCTGATCCTCATTCTCAGACACATTGCACGAGTAACCCAGAGGGGTTATAAGAAGGATTTATACATTTAGTATTCTTACTTTTATTTATGTTTTGCCAGTAAAATAACTCAAACTGGGATACTTTTAGGTGGTGTTGAGTTGTCCTGTCACACCTTGAACACAGAACTCCAGAGCAGCCAACTGTGTGTGCACCAAGCCTCAGTGTCCTGCCAAGAAACACTGATTCCTAAAGGCAAATTTTCATGCAAATTACCATTTTTTAAAGGTTTCATCAGTTCCCCAGCGCCATTGGCAGGAGAGCAGCAGGTCACTTTGTGTGGAATTTTATCTTTTTTCTCCTCGTTTGAGATTGAAATGCTGCTTGTCACACATCAGCACAGCGCTCTGGGTGATGGCTCCACTTAATGAATCCACAGCAGGAGCTGATGGGATTTACTGATATAATTGGATGACAATGATCCAGGTAGTCCTGGCTTGTTGCAGTGATGGATGGAGTCTGGATTTATTTATTTTATAGTGGTTTTTTTTTGTTTGTTTGACTCAGAAAGTTATTTTATCTCTGTGAACACCCCATGGACACTGAGGTACCTTGGTTTTGTGGGCACATTTGCATTCCTGACACTTCCCTGTCCTCCTACAGGGTTTCCAGGAAGGAATCATGAAGGAAATGTAGAATTGCAACACTTTTTGCAGGTTGTTTTTTGCATACTCCACTTTTTCTCTGCCTTTTTTGCCTATTTTAATTCAGCCATCAGTGAGAAAAACAATGAGAGAGGGAAGTTTTGTCACTAAGAAAGGAAAATCATCTGGGAATCAAATTATTTCTTCTGTTCAGGAAAAAGACTTTTTAAGTGTGCATCTTGTGATTTACTGTGAAGAAAGTGATGAAGAAAAAAAACTTGGAAAAAGTTAAAAGTTATGGAGAAAAAAAACTGAAAAGTTATGGCAATGTTGGTAAGGAGGAACAGGCAGATAGATTCTCCTGGAGAGTCTGATTGATGAGATAATTTTGACATCTTCAAATATTGGCTGATATGCTTTAAAAAAGGCTTTTGTGTATTAAAAACCCCACAATTCAAGAAAGAAAAGAGCAGCTCAGTGCTGGAGGAGAGTCACTGCTTTAATGTAGAAATTATGAGTATCAGAAGGAGTGAGATACAAAAACCCCCAAACATTTCCAGGTTCAAAAAGCTCCTTTATTAATACACACAGGGCTGAACTGGGCTTGCAGAAAATGGTTCAAACTAAGTTGTTTGTGGCTTTGTTTTTTTTTTTCACAGTTAGCAAAGACCATTTTAGCCCAGGGGCACCTGACCCCGCTGCCGCTGCACGTCAGCCCCGTGTTCTGGGCCTACGATTATTCCCTGAGGGTTTATCCTGTGCCAGACGTGCTCATCCTCGCTGACAAACACGACCCCTTCACTGTCACCAACACTGACTGCCTCTGCATGAACCCTGTAAGATCCCCTGGGCTGCCCCTCACTCCCTGGGTTGCCTTTCTCTGATGTTAAAATTAAAATCAAAACACAGTTTATAGGGAAAAGGGGTTTTGACCTCGGTATTTATTTCAGGATCCTTGGCTGCAGCACTTGGTCCAGGTGGAATGCTCTGAAATGCACACAATTATAAGCCTTGCTATTATTATAATTATTATTATAATTAGCACATCTATCAAAGATTCCCCAATGAGAGGCTCGAGTGAACTCCTTGTTCTGAGGAACTTTCCCCCTGGCTGGGCCTGTCTGAGGTTCCAAAATGTGTTCTGGAGAGGCCCTTGGTGTCTGGGGCTCCCAGGATGTTTGGCCTAACAATACAGTGGGTCTGAGCTGAGTTATCAGACTCAGAAAATTACAAGTGTGTGGGTTAAAAGCACTAAGAATACATCNCTTGGAGAGCGAGCTGGAGAGGCTTTGTTATGTCAGTGTGAGCATGAGAGAACAGCACTGAACGAGCTCCAGGGAACTGCAGAGTTCCACTGGGCACTGCAGGGCTGGGAACAGAGAAAAGTTCAAACCTAAGGCATAAACCTGTGCCGAATTTTACTCACACATGTGTGGTTTTCCCCTTTTCCTTCCCAGGGTTCGTTTCCCAGAAGTGGATTTTCCTTCAAGGTGTTCTACCCCTCCAACAAGGCAGTTGAAGACAGGTAAATTGTCTTGGGGTGACTTTCTGATGTATCTCATGTTGCTTACTTTGTGTCTAGGAAATGACTTCTGTGGTTTTCTGTGTTTTTTAAATTGAGTCTGAGAGGAGAGAAAAAGGAAAAAACAGCTGGAAAAACTTTTTTAAAGTAGTTTTGTGTTATAAAGTCACTACTCTTTTCTGTTGTTTTTTTGTGGTGAGGAGATTGTTGTTTTTTAGTCAAAACAACATTAGATTCTTCTTATGTGAAGACAGATAGATACACATAAGATAGATTCTTCTTTTGTGCTGACTTTCTGATTAGCAGGGTAAAATCACAGGAAATTGATAATATAAACAGTGAATGTTCCAGCAGTTTAACTTAGGCTCCATACTTAGGCAGTGCCACAAATCCAAATGCCCAGAACTAAAGCAATAAATTTAGAAATTACAAATATCAATGATGGGAACCACAATCCAAAAGTAAAAGGAGAGATGATTGCACTGTATGATTTTCTGTGATTGAGACCTAATTGGAAAACATTTGTTTCTGGGGATGATGGTTGTTGCATAAATTAATTAAATTTAGGAACAATTTTTGCTTCATTTTGTGATAATCATCAAGTCCAAAAGCCACTTTCAGGCTTTGATTTAATGTATTTTTAAATCTGCCCTTGTTCATTCCACTGACTGGAAAAAAGCCAGATGTAACACCAAAAAGTATTTTAAAAGTATCAAAGGGCTTAAAATGGATGAAAATTTGCCTGTTTAAAATAATGATGGTATAATCTGTTAGGAAAAGCATAAATTTATTTTGTCCTTGTTGGAGGAGCTTTCCCAGGGAATTAATGATGGATCAGACCATGTAGCTTTTACTTGAATATACAAAATACCATATCATTAGATACTTTAGGCCTTTAAATAGTTGAAAATATTATCAAGTCTTTCCTAGATAAAGAAAGAAAATAGCACTGTGAACTATTTTTAAAATAAACCTTCTAAATATTGTTTTTCTTTGGTATTTTCAGCAAGCTTCAGGGGCTCTGATTTTCTGGGGCACTGAAAAAAAATGCAGTGAAGACAACTGTAGCTCTTACTTTTTACATGTCTTGGTTTCATGATGTATTATGGACTTTTTATAATAAATGCCGAAGTTAAAACTGATTTGTTTTGTACACAAATAAACTTTTACAGGAAAAGACACTGGTGTCAGTTTAGATAAATCATAAAATCAGAGTGAAAAACAGTTGGCAAAGCAAAAAAAAAGGGAAGTGGAGGAACCAGCTGTATCAAACAGGAAAGGAGCATCTTAAAAAAAAAAAGAAGTTAAAGATACAGAAAACTTGGATAGCTGGTTATCTGCAGGAGACACTAGAAATGGGGGACAGGATTTTTCCTTGGAGAGGAAATGCCCAGGAAAGGTCTGTGAATTGTTGTTTAATGCATCATCTATTTGAAGATAGTGTTCCACAAGGCAAGAGGAGGAAGAAGGAGCAAGGACAGGGTCCTTTAGAACTTCTGCAGAAGGCTAGGAGGAGGAAATCTTGATGGAGAAAAGTGGGAAAAGAGTGAAATTCAGCCAAAAGCTGCTCCAGGTGAGACCAGAGTGGGGCTACCCCAAAGTGCCCAGCCCAGGTGCGGAACCGAACGGACCCTCGGCACTGGAGCTTTCTTTCACAGCCCCCTCACGCCTGAGCATGGCCCAGGGCAGGAACCAGGAGGGAACAGTGGGGCCGGGATGGAAGCTGGGTACGAGAGAACGCGAGCTGGACTGCTCAGGAGTTAAAAGTGCTCCATAAGGAAATGGCAGCGCAACTCAGAGCTGTGGGATGGGGGAGCACAAACTTTGTGTAGGATGAAGTGGCAGTGGTGGGAAACCAGCCCTGCTGATAATGGGTGATGGCTGCGAGCAACCACGAAGCCAAAGAGGGGAGAAGAAAGGCGGGGGCGGGAGAGCGAGGCCTTGGCCCTGAGGGACAGCCCGCCATGTTGTTTGCTGTCTCCATAGCAACCGCCCGCGTCGCCGCCATCTTGTTTACTATCACTATAGCAACGCCCGCCATCTTGTTTGGCGTCCCCACAGCCTTGCTCCCGGCCAGGCCGTGCCGTGCCGGGGCCATGGCGGGCGCGGGGCGGCTACAGGACCTGGACCTCAGTGCCGAAGAGGCGGAGCGGCTCCGGCGCGCCTTCCGCGACGAGCGGTTCCGCGAGCTGTTCGCCGAGTACGCGGCCGAGCTGACCGACCCCGAGCAACGCCGGCTATACGAGGAGGAGGTGGCGGCTCTGGAGCGGGAGCGCGGCATGGAGGTGCGCTTCGTGCACCCGACGCCGGGCTTCGTGCTGCGGACGAGCCAGGCGGGCNGGGCGGCCCCCCGCCGCTGCTACATCAATGTCTGCAGCAACGCGCTGATGGGGGAGCCGCGGGCCCGCGCCGAGCGCGGCGGGCAGCGCTGGGAGCTGCCCTACAGCCTGGCCCCGGGCCGCGAGGAGCTGCGCCCCGCCGGCCGCCGCCGCCTCCTGTACGACGTGGTGTTCCACCCGGCCGCGCTGCGCCTGGCCGCCCGCAGCGCCCGCTTCCGCCGCCTGCTCTGCGACACGGCGCTGGAGGCCGTGGAGAGCCACTGCGGGGTAGGGCTGGACCGCAACAANCCCACCACGCCCCGCTGGAGCATCCGCCACCGTTCCTACGTGGACCTGCAGGACTACCGGCACTGCCGCGACTCGGCGCCCAGCCCGGTGCCGCGGGAGCTGGTGGTGACTGTGGAGCTGCCGCTGCTGCGCTCTGCCGAGCAGGCGGAGCTGGAGATCCGCGGGCGGGAGCTGCGGCTGGGCTCGCGGG
>VZRF01009220.1:79620-96727 GCA_013396875.1 Vireo altiloquus | reverse complement strand
GGTGTGAGGGGGCATGGAGTGTGAGAGGACATGGAGTGTGAGAGGACATGGAGTGTGAGAGGACGTGGAGTGTGAGAGGACGTGGAGTGTGAGGGGACATTGAGGATATGAGGGGATGCTGAGCATGTGAGGAGGCATGGAGGTGTGAGGGGGCATGGAGGTGTGAGGAACGTGGAGCTGTGAATGGTCATGGAGGGTGCGAGTGGACATGGAAGAATTGAGAGAACATGGAGGAGCCGAGAGGACACAGGAGTGTGAGGGAACATGGGAGTGTGAGGGGACATGGAGGGTTGTGAGGGGACACAGAGGAGCTCAGGGTGTTCCCAAATCTCTGAACACGAACAACGAGTCAGGTTTAGAAAGAAGACATTTTGCTGTGCAGGGCGCAAGGTGGAAATTTTCCACAAATCAAGCACGCCAGGGAATAAAAACCAAAATAATTTATACACTAAAATTTACATAAATCCGCCTATCTAATCCCCGGTTCCCCCTTACCTAATGCACAGTTATACCAAGCATGACATAAAATACAGTTTTCCATAAAAGGCATCTTGTGACACCTGGTGACATCTGTTGGCATTGAAAAGAGCGGTTAGAGGGGAGAATGGTGCTACCAGCAACGGGGAGCAAAGAAAGGGACAGAGAATTCTGTGTAAGGACGTCGAGGGGGCACGGAGGAGTTGAAGGGATGGTGGGGGTGAGGGGACACGGGGAGCTGAGGGGACACGGGGAGCTGAGGGGACACGGGAGCTGGGGACACGGGGGGGGAGGGGACACGGGAGGTGAAGGGACACGGGGAGGTGAGAGGACACGAGAGGTGAGGGGACACGGGAGGTGAGGGGACACGGGAGCTGAGGGGACACGGGGAGCTGAGAGGACATGGGGAGCTGAGAGGACACGAGAGCTGAGAGGACACGGGAGGTGAGAGGACACGGGAGGTGAGGGGACACAGGAGCTGAGGCGACACGGGAGGTGAGGGGACACGGGGAACTGAGAGGACATGGGGAGCTGAAGGCAGGTGGGTGCGGTAACAGCAGCTCAAGCTTCATAAGCAGCAGGAAGGCGCAGTGAGGGCTTGGTGTCGGTGCAGCCCTGCCCGCCGCGAGCCGGCTTTCACCACATTAACCGCAACTGGGAGAGTAAAAAAACAATCGGGGACGCCTTTTTAGCAGTGTTTGTGCACATGTATTATTGGAGGGCGGTCTTAGGGTTTGAGGTTGTTGCGCTGTGAGTTGTTGAGGAAGCGGTGAGGGGTGCGTTGCTTGTGTGTGCAGGCAGGAGGCGGTGTTAGTGTTAGTGTGGGCGAGGGTAAAAAGGGTATGATTGGGGTGTCGAGGGTGAGTTTTTGGTGGGTGTTGTTAAAAGGGGAGCCCGCGTGTCTCTGTGTTGCCCAGGCTACGCTGCAGTGGCTATTCACAGGCGCGATCCCGCTACTGACCGCCACGGGAGCTTTGACCTGCTCCGTCTCCGACCTGGGCCGGTTCACCCCTCCTTAGTCAACCTGGTGTCCCGCAGCTCCCCGCGGGTCACCATATTGATGGCGGCCTTAGCTTGGACGCCCGCTCGGCACAGCGCACGGCAGCCCAGAACTCCTGGGCTCAAGCGATCCGTCGGGCTCAGCCTCCCCGGCAGCTGGGACTACAGGCGCGCGCCACCGCGCCCGGCGCTGCCTGCCCGCTCCGCCGGCAATACGAGCTTGTGCTGCGGTGACGGCACGGGGGGGGCCCNGGAGCGGTTCCTCCCCCGCGGCGGTGACGTCACGGGCAGAGCGCGCGCGCCGCGCGGGGCACGCCGGGAGGCGCCGGGAGGGCTATAAGGAGAGGCGGCCGCCGCCATCTTTCTCTCGGTACCGCGCAGCCATGGGGCACCAGCAGCTCTACTGGAGCCATCCTAGGAAGTTCGGGCAGGGCTCCCGCTCTTGGTCAGTGCTGCGCCTTCGGCTCCCCGGGTCGTAGCTGCTGCCTCACTCCCCCTTCGCCTCATTCTCTTTGCCGGCACGTTCTCACCACCCCCCCCTCCTCGGCGCCATTCCCCGCCCTCACCTGCCTCTCTCTCTGTTCTCCTCACAGCCGCGTGTGCTCCAACCGCCACGGCCTCATCCGCAAGTACGGGCTCAACATGTGCCGGCAGTGCTTCCGCCAGTACGCCAAGGATATCGGGTTCATCAAGGTGAGGCCCCCGGCAGCGGGAATGGGCTCGGGGGTGCCGATTCCCCTTGGGTTCCCGCTGGCTTCCCGCTGGGTTCCCTCTGACTCCTCGTCTCTCTCGCTCTCTTACAGCTGGGCTGAGCGCTGGGAGGGTGAGGCGACAGCCAGGAACTCCCGAGGCGTCCCAGGGCCTCCCTGACACATCTGCAGCGTCTTGGCTCAGCGTTATTTAATAAATGGTCTCCTAACCCAGCTGATCCGTGCGTGTTTGCCTTCTGTAAAGGTTCTTGGAGCTGTGGGGTGGCTGCCCTGCTGTGCTCGGCTCATCCAGGCCCTGGCTGGGGACACTTGCAAGGATCCAGGGGCAGCTTCTTTTGAAAGACTGAATTAATCCGGAGTCAAATGCCAAATGCTGCTCCCTCCCTGCTGAGAACTCTGCAGATCCTTGGGGAATCTCCAGGAATTTTTATTCTGTCCCTCTGATTATTAAATCGATGGGATGGGGTGGTGAGCAGGGAATGGGAGCAAACCCAGGTGTGCCTGCAGCAGAGCTGAAGGGCTGTGGGATGATGGAATTCCAGGAAGGTTTGGGTTGGAAGGGGCCTTAAAGCCCATCCAGTTCCACACCTGCCCATGGGACTGAGTGGATTTGAGGTCACTTCAACCCAAACCATCCCNTGAGGGGACACGGGAGCTGAGGGGACACGGGGAGCTGAGAGGACATGGGGAGCTGAGAGGACACGAGAGCTGAGAGGACACGGGAGGTGAGAGGACACGGGAGGTGAGGGGACACAGGAGCTGAGGCGACACGGGAGGTGAGGGGACACGGGGAACTGAGAGGACATGGGGAGCTGAAGGCAGGTGGGTGCGGTAACAGCAGCTCAAGCTTCATAAGCAGCAGGAAGGCGCAGTGAGGGCTTGGTGTCGGTGCAGCCCTGCCCGCCGCGAGCCGGCTTTCACCACATTAACCGCAACTGGGAGAGTAAAAAAACAATCGGGGACGCCTTTTTAGCAGTGTTTGTGCACATGTATTATTGGAGGGCGGTCTTAGGGTTTGAGGTTGTTGCGCTGTGAGTTGTTGAGGAAGCGGTGAGGGGTGCGTTGCTTGTGTGTGCAGGCAGGAGGCGGTGTTAGTGTTAGTGTGGGCGAGGGTAAAAAGGGTATGATTGGGGTGTCGAGGGTGAGTTTTTGGTGGGTGTTGTTAAAAGGGGAGCCCGCGTGTCTCTGTGTTGCCCAGGCTACGCTGCAGTGGCTATTCACAGGCGCGATCCCGCTACTGACCGCCACGGGAGCTTTGACCTGCTCCGTCTCCGACCTGGGCCGGTTCACCCCTCCTTAGTCAACCTGGTGTCCCGCAGCTCCCCGCGGGTCACCATATTGATGGCGGCCTTAGCTTGGACGCCCGCTCGGCACAGCGCACGGCAGCCCAGAACTCCTGGGCTCAAGCGATCCGTCGGGCTCAGCCTCCCCGGCAGCTGGGACTACAGGCGCGCGCCACCGCGCCCGGCGCTGCCTGCCCGCTCCGCCGGCAATACGAGCTTGTGCTGCGGTGACGTCACGGGGCGGCCCCGCCCCACAGCCCGCCCACAGCTCTCCCGGCGTGTGACGTCACGGGGCGGGAAGAGGGAGCGGTTCCGCCCCCGCGGCGGTGACGTCACGGGCGGAGCGCTCTCGCCGCGCGGGGCACGCCGGGAGGCGCCGGGAGGGCTATAAGGAGAGGCGGCCGCCGCCATCTTTCTCTCGGTACCGCGCAGCCATGGGGCACCAGCAGCTCTACTGGAGCCATCCTAGGAAGTTCGGGCCGGGCTCCCGCTCTTGGTCAGTGCTGCGCCTTCGGCTCCCCGGGTCGTAGCTGCTGCCTCACTCCCCCTTCGCCTCATTCTCTTTGCCGGCACGTTCTCACCACCCCCCCCTCCTCGGCGCCATTCCCCGCCCTCACCTGCCTCTCTCTCTGTTCTCCTCACAGCCGCGTGTGCTCCAACCGCCACGGCCTCATCCGCAAGTACGGGCTCAACATGTGCCGGCAGTGCTTCCGCCAGTACGCCAAGGATATCGGGTTCATCAAGGTGAGGCCCCCGGCAGCGGGAATGGGCTCGGGGGTGCCGATTCCCCTTGGGTTCCCGCTGGCTTCCCGCTGGGTTCCCTCTGACTCCTCGTCTCTCTCGCTCTCTTACAGCTGGACTGAGCGCTGGGAGGGTGAGGCGACAGCCAGGAACTCCCGAGGCGTCCCAGGGCCTCCCTGACACATCTGCAGCGTCTTGGCTCAGCGTTATTTAATAAATGGTCTCCTAACCCAGCTGATCCGTGCGTGTTTGCCTTCTGTAAAGGTTCTTGGAGCTGTGGGGTGGCTGCCCTGCTGTGCTCGGCTCATCCAGGCCCTGGCTGGGGACACTTGCAAGGATCCAGGGGCAGCTTCTTTTGAAAGACTGAATTAATCCGGAGTCAAATGCCAAATGCTGCTCCCTCCCTGCTGAGAACTCTGCAGATCCTTGGGGAATCTCCAGGAATTTTTATTCTGTCCCTCTGATTATTAAATCGATGGGATGGGGTGGTGAGCAGGGAATGGGAGCAAACCCAGGTGTGCCTGTAGCAGAGCTGAAGGGCTGTGGGCTGATGGAATTCCAGGAAGGTTTGGGTTGGAAGGGGCCTTAAAGCCCATCCAGTTCCACACCTGCCCATGGGACTGAGTGGATTTGAGGTCACTTCAACCCAAACCATCCCCTGATTTGGGAGAAAATGTTGTCACCATGAGTTCATTGAAAGGGGATCAAACCCACAGCAAGGTGCAGAAAAGGAGCAGCAAATCCTAGGACACTAAATAGAGTAAATTGAAAATTAAACCCTAATTAAAATCAAAAAGGTATAAATGTTTGGTTCTCACTTTCACAGATTTCCATCTCTGGTTTGCCTTGAGCTGCTGCCATTGGATTTAGCAGGTTCTCACTTCATCAAGGTCCCAGTTCCCTGCCCAGCTGGGAGGTGGGTGATGGTGAGGAAGCAGCTCCTTCCACCTGCTCCCCCTACTAAATCCATCCAATCCATCTATGGGGATGTGGATTTGGGATCATTTGGGAGCTCTGCCCTGTGCTGGCCTGAGGCTGGGTTGGTGTTGCTGCAGCAGGAGGTGTTTGGGCCTCTCATTTTGAAGGAGAAATGGTTAAATCCTGATTCTTGCCAGAGAATTTCAGTGCAAAGGTTCTACATTAAAAAATTAAAATACTCAGTTGCTCTTGTGGTGCTTTTGGGCTTCCTCTCTGCTGATGCACCCAGGCAGGGGAATCCTGTGGGATGTGTTTGACTTGGGTGTGATTCTGAAATACCAGAAACCCTAATTGCCTTTGTAACCAAAATACTGAATTTCTTATATTAGTGGGGCTCTAAATGAGATGTAACATTTCAGAGAAACAAAAGATCCGTGAGGATGCAAAATGTGATGGGAGAGTCTCTGCAGTTCCCACTGCTCTAACTTCCCTCCTGCCACCTCTCAGAGGTGCTCGAGGCACTTCCCAGTGGGAAATCCACATTTTTCCCAACATGCTGGACACAGGGGGGGACTGAGAGCCTTGGAAGTGGCAGCAATACTGGAATTTCTTTGGATTCTCAGGGCTGCAAGAGCTGTTCAAGCCAGGCAGGGAGTTGTGGGTATTTGTCCCTCTTTCCTGAGCAAAGCTCCCTTCTCATGGCAAAAGGGATTTGGGATCATTTTCCCTGTGCTGCCCTGAAGCCCCTCAGGATCTGAACCCCAAATCTGTGCCAGAACGTTTTTGTTATCCTCTCGATGGAAAACAAAAATAAAACATAGCTGGGGGTAGTAGTTGCAAAGCAAATCCCTATCGAAACCAGAGCTAAAATATGTTTTTAAATTACCTTGTAAACATTCAAATGCCTCCATTGGCACCTAATTTTGTAAAAGCTTTAAACCTCCTTTTCTATTGCTCCCGGAGAAAGTGGTGTAGGACAAGCTGTAATTCCTTTTTGCCTCATTGCTGCCTTAACCAGGTATTTATTGCCCAATGTACAACGAAGATGAGGTGACAAGAACTTGAATTTCTGTGAAAATTGCATTTTGTTTCTCCCTAAAGCTGGTGGCTCCAATCTCTGGAGGTTCGTGGATGTGAAGCCTGAACTTATTTGGATGCAAAATGATTTATAAAGAGCTGCTGATTCCCGTAAAGAGCAGGTGAAATCCAAATCCACTTCCAGGGCTTTGCATTAATAGTGAACAGCTAATAAATGTTTTCCTTTAGGGAAATAAAATGTCCTGCTCAGAGCCAAGGAAAAGACAGCGATGCCTTGGCTTTGGGAGAGATGAGCTTCCAGCTGCTGGAATTGAGTCTGGAGGGGATTTGCACTGCTGAAACCTCACTAAATTGCCTGGGATTATGCACCAGATAAAACCTACTCCTGTCAGAGGCTCCAGGAGGAATTTCAAAGGCTTTGGGTAAAACTTGGGCTTCTCAGCTCATCCCGAGGCTGGAAAAGGAAGCTGGCAGTGCTTGGATAGGAAAGCAGTGCCATTCCTGCTGGGAATACCTGTGCCTCCTGCTGTCTGTGGCACCAGGCTGGGAGTGATCTTCAGGCTCCTTTCCTGCTCCCAGCATTTCCAGGTGGATCCCAATCACCTGGATCAGGATTGGGAGTTCCCTTCCCCAGCTGTGAGATTGGGATGACACTTTCAGCTTGACATTCCCGAATTCCTGCGAGGAGCAAGATCCACCTGGAGGCTGAGCATGTGATGCTTGGAGTGACACCGAGCTTAGAGTTGTCCAGAATTCCAGAGCCAAGCTGAGGGGAAAGGACAAACCCAAACATGGAAAGGAAGGAAACATCCAGAGGGGTGGGAGCAGGGACAGGCAGCTCAAGAGGATACAGGGAATTTATCCAAGCACACAGGGAAGGGTAAAGCCCTGAGGGAATTAAATGTGGCCAGGGCCATCAAGGGTGACAGAAAAGGTGCCTTGGTGATCAAAGGAAGAGCAGGGAAATTGTGGCTCCTCTCCTGAAGGAAACAGGAGACCAAGGGCTGGAACCAGGCTGGGAGAGCTGGGAATGTTCAGTTGGAGAAGAGAAGGATCCAGGGAGAGCTCAGAGCTCCTTGCAGGGCCTGAAGGGACTCCAGGAGAGCTGGAGAGGGACTGGGGACAAGGGATGGAGGGACAGGACACAGGGAATGGCTTCCCAGCGCCAGGGGAGTGCAGCGTTCCCAAAGCCAGTGCAGCATTCCTGCTCCAGCAGCAGCAGCTAGATGGCACCGTCTGCCTGCAATTCCTGCTCCTTGCTGTGTCTGTGAATCCCAACTTCCCTCCCTAAGCTGGAGCATGCAGGAGTTTGTCCTGTGGATTCCCTGTCCTTGCTTTCTTTTGAAAAATCCCAATATTTTGTATCCTTGCTGCTGGACAGGAGGATTGGGGCAGAGCCGAGCTCTCCTCACTCCCACTTGAGTCCTGTATGGCACTGGTAGCAGAATTCCTTTTCCCTTTCCCTTTCCCTTTCCCTTTCCCTTTCCCTTTCCCTTTCCCTTTCCCTTTCCNAGGATTGGGGCAGAGCCGAGCTCTCCTCACTCCCACTTGAGTCCTGTATGGCACTGGTAGCAGAATTCCCTTTCCCTTTCCCTTTCCCTTTCCCTTTCCCTGCTTCTTCACCAGCCCTGGCAGATCTCTCCTCATCCTCACTGGCACCACGAATATTCCTAACCTGAGAGCTTTTATCCATAAATTCATTTCAGAGGTCTCCAACTCAGTCACTGACATTTGGATGTCACTTCACAGGACCAAAAGCTGTGCTGAGCTCAGGGGAAGCATTGCTCCTGTATGATTTGGATAAATCCCATGGATTTCTCCCTGCAGGTTCCTGCAGGTGAATCCTGATCCAGCAGCACCAGGCTGGAACTGCAGAGATGCTTGTGAATCCATAACTTTTATTTTATAAGTTTATTTATTACTTTAGCTAAACCTTTCCCATCCCAGTGCTGGGGTGAGCCTCCAGGCACAGGGGACTGTGCAGGAGAACTTTTCAGGAAAAATTTCTCCATGGAAAGGGTGCTCAGGAGCTGCCCAGGGAGGTTTGGAATCCCCACCCCTGGAGGTGTCCAGGGAATTCCTGGAAGTGGCACTCAGTGCTCTGGGGACAAGGTAGGTACAGCTTGGACTCGATGATCTCAAAGATCTTTTCTGACCTCAATGATTCCATGATTCTGCTCCGAGTGTTTAACAAATCCCGGGAAAGGCAGATGGGATGAGGCTGTGTGGTGAGCAGGAGTGCCTCTAAATAAAACATCCCCAAGGGCTGGCACGAGGCACCAGTGGCTCTCACTCCCTCCTCTTGTTGGGAGCATGTTCCTTGCAGACAATGTTTATTTATGTGAAAAATCTATTTCCATCCCACCATTCCCATAACTATGGAAATTTATGGAATATTTATGCCAACAGCCGCCGAATGCTCCTTCACTCAGCGGAGAAGTATTTATTCAGTTAGAAATGTTTGCTTGTTTAGTGGTAAAACTGAGTTAAACAAACTTCAACATCAGATTGGTGCCTTCCCCATCAGCAGGACTGCTGTGGTTTTCCAGGTATCAACTCGCTGAGAGATGGATAATGTTGGAATTATCATTCCAGCTCCAAGAGCCTCTGTGTATTTGCACCTTCTGTTGGCTTAAATCTCAGAGAGAGTCAGTTTAGATGAGATACTGGGAAGGAATTCCTGGCTGGGAGGGTGGGGAGGGGTTGGGATGGAATTCCCAGAGCAGCTGTGGCTGTCCCTGGATCCCTGGAAGTGTCCAAGGCCAGGTTGGACATTGGGGCTGGGAGCAGCCTGGCACAGTGGGAGGTGTCCCTGCCATGGCAGGGGGGTTGAACAGGATGGGATTTAAGGTCCCTTCCAACCCCAACCACTCTGAGATGATCAGGCTGCCCTGGGCAGAGGTGGAGTCCCCATTCCTGGAGGGATTTAAATCCATGTGGATGCAGCATTTGGGGACATGGATCAGTGGCAGCCTTGGCAGTGCTGGGGGAATGGTTGGAGCTGATCTTAGAGGTCCCTCCAGGAATGGGGACTCCACCCCTGCCCTGGGCAGCTGTGCCAGGGCTGGACAAACCTTTCCATGAAGGAATTTTCCCAATATCCAAGCTGAGCCTCCCCTGGCCCAGCCTGAGGCCATTCCCTCTCCTCCTGTCCCTGTTCCCTGGGAGCAGAGCCTGAATTCCCCTGGCTGCCTTGTCCTGTCAGGATCTTGGCAGTTGTGATTCTGCATCCCTGGAGAGGCTGAAGCTGCCTCTCCTCCCCCTCTGAGCAGCTCCAGCTTCATCCCACAGCCCCACTGAGCTGCTCCCTGTGGATTTGTGTAATTTTCTTCCAACATCAAGTTGGAAGAGGCTTCTCAGGTGGTGATGGAGGCCTAAAGTTAAAATTTCTGGGAATGAGGAGCTCTTGTTGGTGTCCTGACAGCTCCTGCTCGTGCTGGCAAAGAAATCCAGCTCCAGATCTGCTGGTGGGATGCTTCCCCCAGCCCTCAGCACGGAGGGTTTGTAGGTGAGCTCTGTGAGGGGAAATTCATGCCAAAGCCTGGGATTTCTTGGATGTGATCCCATAAAAAGCTGGAATCCTGACTCTGGTTACAGCTTCCTGCTTTGCAGGGGGGCTTTGATCATCCAGCACCATCTCCTCCATCCTCCTCCATCCTCTGCTGTCCTCCATCCTCCTCCCTCTTCCTCCTCTTCCTTCTCTTCCTCCATCCTTCTCCTCCTCCATCCTCCTCCGTCCTCCTCTGCCTTCCTCCGTGCTCTGCCTTCCTCTATCCTCATCCTCCTCCATGCTCTGCCTTCCTTCATCCTCCTCCATCCCCCCTCCCCCTGTGCCTGTGGTGGCTCTGCAGAACTGGGATTTTGTATGGAAAACAGGAGGATTTTAGCTGGGATCTCACCTGTGCTGCAGAAATCCCNTCCTCCTCTTCCTTCTCTTCCTCCATCCTTCTCCTCCTCCATCCTCCTCCGTCCTCCTCTGCCTTCCTCCGTGCTCTGCCTTCCTCTATCCTCATCCTCCTCCATGCTCTGCCTTCCTCCATCCTCCTCCTCTTCCTCCATCCTCCTCCATCCCCCCTCCCCCTGTGCCTGTGGTGGCTCTGCAGAACTGGGATTTTGTATGGAAAACAGGAGGATTTTAGCTGGGATCTCACCTGTGCTGCAGAAATCCTCCCTGACCAAGCACCTGGGATCCTCCCACGCCTCCAGAGCCTTCTGATGGCTCCATTACTTTGTGCTTCCATGAAAAGATGGGAAAACCAGGCAAAACCCTGGATCTAGCCCTGCTGGGGCTTAGCTCTGCTCAGGACTGCATTTTTTTCTGTTTAGCTGATTTTCTTGGAGCTCTGGGAACGTGGAGAATATTTGTGTGTGTGTGTGTGTGCAGGCATCATTCCTCACGCTTTGAGGGTGGTAAACACCATTCAAACCCCAGAAAAGAAACGTTCTGTGGCTTGAGAGAGCAGAAATCCCTCTGGAATGATGTCCTGAATTTATGGCACTGTGTCCAGAGCCCTGGAGTGCTCACAGGAGCCATAAAACTCACCCGGAGTTTGATGGAAGGTGTCACAGCAGCTGGTGACACAAAATCGATCCCAGTTCTGTTATCCCCTGAAATATCCTCTGTTATTCCCTGCTGGAATTGCAGTCAAGGGCTCAGGGCTCTGCTGGGCTCGTGGAATTTGGGCTCCCATGGCTCATCCCTCGAAATGTTCTTTAGGATAAAGCAGGACCCACAACTCTGGGTGTTCTCAGGGGAGCATTTTCAGGTCTGAGTGTGCATCACTCACAGAGCTCGTGATTAATTTTGGGTGGAAGTTGGACATTTTCGGAGTTTTGGGGTTGTTTGGGTTGGATTTGAGTGGTTGGAATGGTGAGGGGCTGGCACAGCTGTGGCTGCCCCTGGATCCCTGGAAGTGTCCAAGACCAGGTTGGATGGGCTTGGAGCAGCCTGGGATAGTGGAAGGTGTCCCTGGAAGGTGGAATGGGATGGGATTTAAAACCCCTTCCAGCCCAAACCATTCCATGATTCCACATTTCCATGATTCCATTCTATCCCAGAGCTCAGCCACACTCCCTGCTGTCCCCACACCAGCCCTGATGTGCTTTGGAAATTCAACGTTTATGGGTTTTGAATCCATCTCTTTGCAACCAGGGGGGAAAACACTTTAAGGGATCAGTTTTGCTTGCAGAAGGGTTGTCCCAAAAACACTGGAATAAAAAAATACCGAGAAGGGGTGGGGAAAAGGATGGAATGATTCTTCCCTTCCCAAAGGCTGGCTCACAGTGTGGCTGTCCACACAAAAGACACGAAAATTTTCCCTTTTCTGGCTGAGAACTGATCAAAGTTTGGCTGAAAACTCCATTTTTGGGGTAAGGGATGAAGAGTTGACAACCAACCTATGAATCTTTTGTGGCAGAGCAGCAGTTTTATCTCATCCCTGCCAGTGCCAGGTTTCAAAATAGACATTGGGGAGATTATATGACTCTCCCACTTGGAATTTTCTGCCCTGAAAGGGTGTCCCCCTCTCCTTTTGGGGTGACTGGAAGTCCCAAAGCCCCATGGATCACCTGCAGTGCGACCAAACCAGGATTCCTCCTTTCCCCAACCCCCAGCCTGGGTTGCACTGTGAGTTCCAGACTTGTTCCTTGAGTGCCAGAAAAGGGAACAAAAGACCAAAGAGTTTTAAAGAACCATAATTTCCTCGGTGTTTTTCTCCCCCAGGGCTGAGTGGATGGGCTGGGATTGGGGTGGGAAGGGCTCTGAGCATGGAGAAGGGATAAAAGGGGCTGGTTTGGGGCTCTGATATGGGATTTTGAGGGTGGGAACTGGCCAGTGACTGAAGCTGAGGGAGCTTTTCCCAGATAAATAGATGAGCACATGTCCAGGTGTGTTTTTTTCCTCCCAGGATGGGCAAAACCTCAGGATATGAGTCCTGGGGTGACCTCTTTGCTCCCAGCCTGGATAGAGCTGTAAAGTGTCCTGCCCTCCTGAGGTAACTTTAATTGCTTTAAAACAAATCCACATTCCAGGCTTTTTTTGGGGCTTTGATGAGTGGATTTTCCTCTCTGCAGAGGGCTGAGGCAAACCCAGTAAATAAAAGTCTGGATGGCTGCGACTGGAAAGGTCTTGGAGCGTCGGGAGGGAAGGGAATGGGTTGATTTATGATTTTAACAAGCCTGGCTGGGTCGGGAGTCGTGCCTGGATGGGTTTAAAGGCAGGAGGAGATATTAATCAAAATTAAGGCTGCTCTAAGCCGCTCTCCGAGCCACCGGGCCGAGTCCTGCCTAATTGATTCCGAGCCTAAAGCAGGCCCAGCCCTGCAGAGCCAGCCTGGAACGAGGGGCTCAGGTTTAGTGGCAGCTGGGGAAGCAGAGGGCTGGAACAAGAGGAGTAATGAGGAATAACTGGGATCACTCAGAGGGGCTGTGCTCCTGTCCCCTTGGATTTGGCCGTGTGGGAATGATGGATGGGAACACGGAATGAGGAGCAGCGGTGACATTTTGTGGAGCTGCAGCTGAAATCTCAGCCTGCCAAAGGCCAGCTGGGCTGGAAAATGAGGTTTGGGGCACAAGTCTGGCTTGGAGCCCTCAGGGCCGGCCTGGATGGAGCTGTGACAGCCCCACCGAGCTGCTGCCTCTCCTCATTCCCGTGTCAGTCGGCATTCCGAGGGAAAACTCCTGAAAAAGAGCCGGGCAGGGGGGGTGTGGATGGGGCTTCCCCTGCCTGGGGGAGGTTACAGAACAGTTCTGGTTGGAAAAGACCTCCAAGATCATCAAGTTCAACCTGTGATCCATCCCCACCTTGGTTTTCCCAACAGGAGGAATCTCTGGATGTGCCTTGAGGTCAGGGAGGGGCAGCCCCTCCTTCCACAGCTTGGAATGGCTCTTGGAATTGTGCAAAAATTCCAGGAGGTTTTATGCAAACCTCCACATCTTTTCATACAGAATCCATGTTTTACAAATGGAAAATGTGAGGAGAGGCTGAGGGAGCTGGGGAAGGGGCTGGAGAATTCCTGAGGGAGCTGGGAAAGGGGCTGGAGAATTCCTGAGGGAGCTGGGGAAGGGGCTGGAGAATTCCTGAGGGAGCTGGGAAAGGAGCTCAGCCTGGAGCAAAGGAGGCTCCGGGGGGACCTTGTGGCTCTGCACAAGTCCCTGACAGGAGGGGGCAGCCGGGGGGGGTCAGGCTCTGCTGGCAGGGAACAGAGACAGGAGGAGAGGGAACAGCCTCAGGCTGGGCCAGGGGAGGCTCAGCTTGGATATTGGGAAAATTCCTTCATGGAAAGGGTGCTCAGGAGCTGGAACAAGTGTGACATAATTGTGAACTTCCAGTACCTGAAGAGTCCAATGAGAAAGATGGGGAGAAACTTTTTATGAGGCCTGGAGTGGCAGAACAAACAGGAATGGATTCAAACTGCCAGAGAGTTGGTTTAGATGGGATATTGGGAAGGAATTCCTGGCTGGGAGGGTGGGGAGGCCCTGGAATAGAATTCCCAGAGAAGCTATGGCTGCCCCTGGATCCCTGGAAATGTCTAAGGCCACTTTGGATGGGGCTTGGAGCAGCCTGGGACAGTGGAAGATTCCCTGCTCATGGCAGGGTGGGATGGGATGGGCTTTAAGATCCCTTCCATCCCAAAACATTTTGGAACTCTCTGATGATTCCATGCTGGATTTCAGCTGGATGGGTTTGGGTGCATCTTATCATTTCAGGGATACCCTGCGTGAGGTGATGCCGAGCTCCAGAAGAAATAAGGAAAACGAGGACGTTTCAGGACGTTAATCCTTGATTTTACCACCCTCTCGTCCCATTCCAGGGAAGGGGCAGCGTGCTGGGATGGGGAAGAGCTGCAGCCTCGTGCTGAGTGGGATATTTTTTGCTCTTGGAAAACCAAACCAAACTCTCCTTTCCCTGCACAGCACAACAACCTCGGTGGCAGAGCCCTGGGCGAGGAGATGAGTGACAAACCTGCCTTTCATGTCCACAGCCGGTTTGGAAGGGAATATCAAAGCTACCACATCCATAAAACACCAGGATCGCTGCTGAGGAAGGAGCAGAGATCCTGTTTTATTCCTTCCCAGGAGCTGTTCAGTGAGGGAGGCTGAAAAACGCTGCTTCATCCATTCCATCTTCCCAGAAAATGCCCTGATCCAGCCTGATTTTTTCTGGGAGAAAACCAAGCTGGCTCCTGCTGTGGATTCCCACAGCTCCATCAGGAACTGGGAGTGGAGAAAGGCACCAAATCTGCTCTAAAAAAGGGAATTTCTTGGAGCTGGAATGTTGATGGGGGTTAAACACCCTGCATCCCAAGGGGATAATGGATCGGGATGGTGCTAAGCAGGGTGGTGTTAATGAGGGTAGTTAATTACTGTTGCCTCAGGTCATTAAGGGTGGGAAGGGACCATCCTAAAGGATCAGCTCCAGGGAAAGGGAAATGCATGGATGTGCCCTTTAGAGGGATGTTTATTGATTCCCAAATCCTCCCTGCTGAAAATCCCCAATCCCATTCCCCAAGGCTTTCTCATCCTGGATCATCGCTCCAGTAGGAATGCCCTAAAAAACTCCTTTGGATCCAAAACCCAACAACTCCCGATAAAACCATGGGTCAAAGAGAATTTTTTTTCCAGCAAAGTTCCAGGAGAAGGGAGTGGAGGATGGGAAGGGGTGAATTCCAGGGAAAAACAGGGAGAAGAATTTGGCAGCTGAGCCTCCCTGGGACTGTTTGTAAATCCAAACAAATGGAAAATAAAATATACACAGAAAATTTCAACACAGAAATAAAATAAAAATCCTCTTTTTACAGCAACATCTGTGCCCGAGGGTGACATTTATAGAGAGAAATGGCAAAGGGAATTCCAGGTAGGCCATTCCTGGAAAATCCACGACTGCTTCCTGCACATCTTTTCCCAGATTTTCTGCATTTCTTCCATGAGCTCTGCTGGTAGAGCCTGGGATCCTCCTGAATCCTGGGAGTTTCCATGGATTTTTGTAGCCTGACCTGAGGTTTGGGTGTTCCAAGGGGAGAAGATCCCTCAGGAGTTCAGTAATGCTCAATTTCACTTCGTTTAAATTAATATTTCGATGAGCTGCGGTGCAGATATGGAGTCAGAGGTTTAAACTGCCACAGGACAGGGATGGATGGGACATTGGGAAGGAATTCCTGGCTGGGAGGAAGGGGAGGAAAAGAATTCCCAGAGAAGCTGTGGCTGCTCCATCCCTGAAAGTGTCCAGCCTGGGATAGCAGGAGGTGTCCCTGCTCACGGCAGGGGTGGGATGGGATTTAAGATCCCTTTCCTACCCAAATCATTCCAAGATTCCATGATTTCCTATTTCCTTGCCGTCAATGTGCATCACTGAATTTCCCACATGATGTCAGCTCCTCCTGCCTCTGGACTGTTGAGGCTCTTGGATACCCGGGAAGGAGGTAAAAGCAGATTTCTGTGCTGGGAGTGGAAACACAAATCCAAATCGCTGAGCCATGGGCGGAGCCAGGGCAGCGCCGACAATTCCCTCCCTCCCTCCTTTCCTAGGAATGTTTTAAACTTTAGGACGGGAACGAAAGAAAATTTGGGAAATGGAGTTAAAATTGCAGAAGGAACATTTTCCTTGCTGCGAATCCAGCTGGGATGTGGTGTTCTGGTGGTCCTCGGTGGGATGTGGGACAGATCCTGCTGGTGGGGGTAAAACTGGGATCAGGCTCTGGATAGGAACTGCGACACCTTGGATACAGCCTCAGAATCCCAAATAGTGGGATTTTCATTTGGGAAAGAGCATTCTGGAAGTGTCCAAGGCTGGGCTGGGGTTTGGAGTACCCTGGGATAGTGGAAGGTGTCCCTGCCCATGGCAGGGGTTGGAATGGGATGGGATTTAAGGTCCTCCCAACCCAAACCATTCCATGATTCCTTCGCTTGCCAGCTTTTTAAATCCCATTTATATCCATCTCTTCGGCTGGCATGGAAGATTCCTAATGAGATGTAAACAGATATAATTAATGTCAATTGAGATCCCAAGGGAATTCTGATAGAGCTGGGCCAGGAAAAGGCATTTTGGGGATTTTTGTGGATATTTAAAAGATATTTTATAGGGATGATCCATAGGGTGAGAGGATGATGGGTGTGCTACATCCAAGGATGGAAAGGGTGGTGGAAATAATTTGGGACGTCTTGGATAGGGTGGGACCTGAGCTCAGAATAAATAATGTGGAATAAAGGGTGGAGAAAGTGTGGCTTGCACTGGGATAAGGTCAATTTCTTCCTAAAGCTGACGTGGGGATTTAGATTTGTGGAAAGGGGGAATGAAACCCTTGTTTGGCTTTTCCTTTCCCTGCTAAAGTGTCTTTACCTCAACCTTCATATTCTCCCACCTTTCCCCTCCCGATTCTCTCCCCCATCCCATGGGATTGTGATGGGCTGTGCCCGGGATAAAAGCCCTGCTGGATGCTGAATCCCCCGGATGCTGCGGGCTGGGATTCGGGAGGACAGGAATCAGTAGGTGGAGCTGTTTGTTAACCTTTCCCGGCGATTTTCAGCCGCCGGCATTCCCAGCCTTTGGAAAGATCCCGTGTCCATCCCAGAGTGTTTCATTCTAGCTGTTGGGAGAGTGGGGTGAAGGCTGCACTTCCCTGCCTGATTTCCCAGGAAAGCAGAATATTCTTGGAAGAAATATTTAAAATATCTCTTTAAAACCTCGGCAGTGAAGGGAGGGCAGGGGGCGGAGAACAGGAATTTCCCTTGGATATTCGGGAATGTTCAGGTTGGATATTAGGGAAAATTCCTTCACACAAAGAGTGGTTCAACACTGGAAGAGGCTGCCCAGGGAAGTGTGGAGCCACCATTCCGGGGAATATCCAAAGAAAACGTGGGATTCAGTCAAAGGTTGGGCTTGATGACCTTGGAGGGCTTTTCCAATCAAAATTATCCCGGGATAGGGATGGCCATGGCACCAAC
>VZRF01009220.1:45095-72340 GCA_013396875.1 Vireo altiloquus | reverse complement strand
AGGGGGTGAGGGGGATGAAGATGAGGGGGTAAGGGGATGAAAATGAAGGGGTGAGGGGGTGAAGATGAGGGGATGAGGGGGTGAAGATGAGGGGCCAAGAGGATGAAGACGAAGGGATGAGGGGATGAAGACGAAGGGATGAGGGGATGAAGATGAGGGGGTGAGGGGGAGAAGATGAGGGGATGAGGGGATGAAGACGGAGGGCTGAGGGGATGAAGATGAGGGGCTGGAGGACTCTTGGTGTGAAATGATTTCAACCCTGCGGCCCAACAACCATTCCTTCCTTTGTCTGCTCCTCACAACAAATTCCCCTCGTTGACGGAAGAGGCCATAATTATCTCATTATTCCAAACGACCCCATTTCCCCAAACCTTATTTCTGACTCCTAAATTGTTACCTTGCTCATCCCACAACCACTGTTTTCCTTCGGAGCACCTTGACCCCACCACTTTCTTTCCCCCGCTCTTTTGCATAATGTTATAACAAGCATTTAAATAACTCTAAAGGTTCCATCAGCTCTTGCTTTCATATCTTGCTGTCTCCATGGCAACTGGCTACTCTTCCCTGTCTACTTTCCCTTTTTTT
Organism: Vireo altiloquus; assembly: GCA_013396875.1. Taxonomy (NCBI): domain Eukaryota; kingdom Metazoa; phylum Chordata; class Aves; order Passeriformes; family Vireonidae; genus Vireo; species Vireo altiloquus. The sequence continues at coordinate 71,755 of VZRF01009220.1, read as the reverse complement.
TTTTGGGGGGTTTGAGTCCTTCAGTCCAGCAGCTGGGAGACAGAGTTGGATTCTCCACTCGTTTTGGATTCTCCCCTTGTTTGCCCTCAGCATTGAAGCTCTGCCCAAATGTTGGTTTTTGCTGCCGTGCCGTGATCATTATCTTCCTTCTCGGCCATTAGTGAGGGCACTCGGAGCTGGGAGATGGAAATTTATTTTTCCATTTGTGCAATGTGCTGGAGGATGGGGAAATAACCCAGCGGTAATTACTGGGATTTGGAATTCCGGGCTGAAATCGGGATGGGTTGAGTTCAACTCAACTTTTCTTTGCAGAGTGTCCTCATCCCATGTGCCTTGTTTGGGGCATGAAACCTCTCGCAGAAAATTTGGTGGTATTCTTGTCAAGGTGCTTGTTTAAATTGAACCTTAATGTCCCATATCCCCGCTAAAACCATAAATAATAATCAGCATCCCACTGCTGGTTCGTGTGGATCTGACAGACCCAGAGCACAGGATGGGGAAACAAACTGCAAATCTTCCTGCAAATTGCTGGAATGAACCTGGGAAGGGCTAATCCAATGGGACTGCCTGCCACAGGCAGGAATTCCAGCCTGTCTGGGGATGGAATCTGTCCTGGCAAAGCAGGAGGGGACAGAAGGGAGCGGTGGCAGCTCGCAGTTGCTGCCAGTCTGCATTTCCATCTGCAAGGAGCTGCTCTTGATGAGACTAAAAGGCAAAGGAAAGAATTCCGGGCAGGCTGCTCATTTCCCTTCCCCCAAACGCGGTGTGCTGACCCTGCTGCCGTGTGGGAGAGCGCAGTCGGAGGCACAGATGGAGCTCACACCCCTGAACAAACAGGATGACAAAAGCTGCTGGCTTTTTATCACTGTTTATTGCTAAGAAATGGGCCATTGGAGGCTCCTGGCCAGCCACAGGATCGTGGAATCCTGGAATGGTTTGGGTGGGAAGGGACTTGGAAGACCTTCCACTATCCCGAGTAGCTCCAAGCCCCATCCAACCTGGCCTCAGACATTCCAGGCTGCACTCTGGGTATCCTATGCTGTGGGAAGAGGCAAACTCTAGGATTTCGTTATTCATTAGACCTCAGTCTCAGGAATATTGGCATTTTATTGGATCAAGGAAGAGAAACACTCCCAGCAGAGGAAGAAATCACCAATAGAAGAAAAGAACAAAATTCATTAAAGCAGCTGAAGCTGAGCGAGTTCATTCAGGCTCCAAGCCCCATCCAACCCAGCCTCAGACATCCCAGGCTGCACTCTGGGTATCCCATACTGTGGGAAGCGACAAACTCTGGGATTTCCTCATTTACTAGACCTTGATCTCAGGAATATTGGCATTTTATTGGATCAAGGAAGAGAAACACTCCCAGCGGAGGAAGGAAAGAACAAGGAAATCGTTAAAGCAGCTGGAGCTGAGCGAGTCCATCCAGGCCTTTGAGCCTTTTCCGCTGACTCCAGGAAATTTCCTGGTGTTTCCTTCCCTGAGTGCAGCCTCTGATTGATACCCCTGGGGCAGCTCTGGCTTTCTCCATGGTGCCAGGCACCTGTTTGGGCACAGTTGTGCTGTTTGGGAAAGGTATTTTAATGAGGAAAGGGAGTGTAGGAAATCAGAGCATAGAAACCTCTGCAGAATCCACTGGGTTTAATCTGAGGCCCTGGGTAGAGCTTGGATTGATGAAGCAAAAAGTGTATACAGACAATAAGCAAAGAGTTATGGGTTTGTAGTTTTGTAAGTTAAAGGTATAAGGTGTTTTAAGTAAGTAAGAAATCATATTGAGTAAGATAGTAAAGGGTTTAAAAAATAGAAGTGTGATTTTGTAGAATAAGTTAAAAGTTAATAAAAAATATGTAAAAACATGTAAGTTAAGACATTGGCTTAGAATTACTTCATTGCAGTAGAATAAGGTTAAAATGATAGGTCAATAAGTTAAAACAATATATATGTCAGTTTTCTATTAGTCCAGAAAGTTCCATCTGTGGTGGTAGAGAAACATGGTGATTTTTCTGTAATGGACGATTTATTGTTCACTGAGTGAGACTGATGTGATCTGGATAATAAATTTGACTTAACCAGCAAAATCCTGTTATGGATATATGTTTCCCAAAATCCTCTGCACTTATCCAGCACCCCTGACAAACCCCGACAGGGAGATTTAGAAGAACCCTCATAGTCCCAGACCACCCCTGCCTGGGGCTGTCATCACCTCATGGAGAAAGAAGCTGAAGAAAACAAAATTGTGAATAAAAATCCTTCTCCTCAAGGAACACCGAGGAGGAAAACGCCGGGATGGGTCAGCCTTCATCACTCCGTTCCCCTGCTGAAATCTGATTCATCCATTTGGCTGAATGTAGAACCTGACAAATGCTTTTCCAAGCAAATTTAGGAGGATCTTTGCAGCTGCTTTGCTCCTGAGGAGGAATGGGAATGCTCTGAGTGCAGCTCCTGGCTGATCCTGGAGCACTTCTCTGCTGAGGGATGGACTGGATGGGGGCTGAGAGCAGCATCCCAAACATTTGTCAGAGGTTTAACCCATTGTGGCTGCTGGGACGACAGAGGAGCTGGAGAGGGACAGGATACAGGGAATGGATTCCCAGTGCCAGAGGGCAGGGTTAGATGGGATATTGGGAAGAATTCCTGACTGGGAGGGTGGGGAGGGGCTGGGCTGGAATTCCCAGAGAAGCTGTGGCTGCCCCTGGATCCCTGGAAATGTCCAAGGCCAGGTTGGACATTGGGGCTTGGAGCAGGCTGGGACAGTGGAAGATGTCCCTGCCGTGGCAGGGGCAGGGACTGGATGACATTTAAGGTCCCTTCCACCCAAACCATCCTGGGGTTCCCTCACCAACAGCACAATCACTACAAAAGAACAATATAAAGGTCCAGCACAAAGTTTTTCCCTCTCTTTTCATCCTGCAGGATGTTGGTGCATTAATTAATTAATCCACAGCACTTCGTGCTCTGTATCCATTTCACACCTTCCTGCAAAGCTGAAGACACTTGGAAAACCTTCTCTTGCTCCACATCTGAGCTGATTTTTGGGGGTCAGAGGAATGAGAGTGTGTCTGCAGGCACTCTCCCTTTCATTTCTGCCTGCCCAAGTGCCACCCTTGGTGTGCCAGAGTCCTTAAATGTGAGAAAATGAGGTTCACTCCTGGTAAATTTTTAAAAAGGTTTAATAAGGGGTTTAATAAAAAGGACAATAGGAGACAGAAATAAAGCACAGAGTTAATAGGGCCTGGTGCTTGGCACGATGCCAGGGGCACACCTTAGCTAACAAACCTCTTCTGTTAAATGCCCGAGTCTCAGACATATTCATAGATTTCTGTGCATCATTCAAATATTCCTTTTTTGGTACCTCTTGGGTTTCAAGTCCTCCTTATCCTGTCACTATTTCCTTCTTGCAGGTCTGTTTAAAATTTGATAATCCCTTGTGGTCCAGTTCTGCTGATCACATCCTTTTGGTTATCCTGTGTTCCACTTCTGATTGATAGATTCTTCCTTCCAGGGTCTGAGACCTGCCATTTTCCAAGGAAAGCTTCAGCTGTGAGAAACATCTTTTGCTTGATAAAAACTTCCGACCCTTTTTCGGGAGGGAGGGGATGAATGTGGAGGGAGGAGTAACACAAATTGCAGCATAAAAAAATATAATCACAGCTTGAGGAAAACTCCTTCCCATTTGTTACTAGTTACCAGTTCACCTTTTCTGTGGTGACTGGCCCCGTCTTTTTCATGTTAAGGGGAAAGAAATCTGCTTATTTCCAGGATTTTGGGATGCTTCACCTGTGACCTCTGCCTTGTGGTCATGTTCCTTCAGAGAGGAGGCTGAGTTGGTTCATTAATCACCGGCAGCACAATTTGGGGGAGAAAAGCTCCCCGAGCTCCGGCTGGAGTTGTCCCAGCCTCTTNTTAATCACCGGCAGCACAATTTGGAGGAGAAAAGCTGGAGTTGTCCCAGCCTCTCCCAAATCCCTTTGATATTCAAAGCACTTCCTGCTGTCCTTGGAGCTCAGGGAACGACAGGCAACCCCCGTGCAGGATCTGCTCCCCACGCCCAGCAATATGGGAAGGTGTTTTGGGTGGAAATCCTTGGATAAATGACAAATCCAGGTTTGCAGCTCCCACAGAGGAGTCTGGTGAGGATCTCTGGGAATTCCTGGGGTTTCAGAGCTCCCCATCCAAAGTCCTGGCGCTTTCAGATCCTTGATCTCGTCTTTCCAGCAGGACAGGATGGAGACCTCACATGCACCAGACTGCATTTTTGGGAGAAAAGTGGTTTTTAATGACCAATCCTCAGGGAATTTCCTTCCAGTCCACTTTGGCTCAAAAGCTGGACTCGGGTAGAGGGAGGATTTTCCCTCTGGTTTTCCTGAGTGCAGTCAAAGTCCCCCTTTGGCAGTGGCAATCCTCTCTCATTAATATCTTAAATTCTACTGGCTTTAGTTTAAATGTCCCTGAAATTCAAGTCTAGAAGTGAACTTAGGAGGGGAAATCCAGGACAAGGATTCTCTGGGAGAAACTTACTGCAGTTCTTAAAAGCTCCTTGACTTCTGCATCCAGGGATGAGTTGCTATCCAGGGGACCAGGATGTGCCTTGGGAAAGGCTGGGAAGCCTTTCCAGGAAATTTGTGCTGAATCCAGCAGTTTGATTAGCTCCTTAAATCAATTCTATTTGATCTATTCCTAAGCCTTTTATTTTGCACAAGGAAGAAGCCTCTCAGTTTTGGAGGAAGTTGTGATTTTCTGTGTTTTGGAGCTTTTTTTGTAATTGAAGTTACAACAGCTGCTGTTCAGAAAGTCTCTGGGGAGGTTTAACTTTGTGTTTTTAAAAGATTTTCGAGTAATTTGCTCGATTTGGCCTCAGGAATGGTTAATTCAGGATCTTCAGGCAATGCCAGCACCCAGCTCCCAGGGCTCTGGGCTGGTTTTTCCTGGAGAGTGGTGCTAAGCTAAGTGATAATTTCCTTTTTTTTTGTTTAGCAAATGGTATCAACCCTTTGCAGTGACGTTCTTGGCAGGGAAAATTCCAGCAGGGAATTTTGGGATTGGAATGGTTGATTAGAAGGACGCTCCTGTCCCTCACCTCTGCTCAATGATTTTGTTTTTTGATGCTGCCCATCCTGCAGGAATTACCCCAAGCCCGGTGGCTGCCGAGGTTTCCTGAGGTCCCTCCTGATGGAGTCTCAGGGCCCCTGGCTGAGCTAATTTTTCTTCTTTTTCAGTGTCCCATACCAAGAATGAAGGAGACAAAACTTCTGTTGCAGTTTCTTGGGTTGTTTATTTTTTCTTATCTCAGTTTCAGAAGCGCAGCCTCAGCCTGGCTGTCGCTGCTGTTTTCAGGAGTACAATGGCTCCTGCTCTTGGGAGCTGACGGTTTTTAAAACTTTATCACTTAATAATCAATTGTTAGCTTGCCCCCCTGTCCCCAAGATGAAGGTTTGCAGTTGTTGGGCCCAGGAGGGTCTGGGTGTCCTTGGAGAGCGAGCTGGAGAGGCTTTGTTATGTCAGTGTGAGCATGAGAGAACAGCACTGAACGAGCTCCAGGGAGCTGCAGAGTTCCACTGGGCACTGCAGGGCTGGGAAAATGTAAAAGTTAAAACCTAAAGCATCACCACTGAGTAGAACATGGCATTCCTTCAGTGCCTCCCTCTGCTAAAAAGACCTCCTAAAAAGGAGCCATTTGTCACTCTTTGGCACAGGTTAGGTGTTGTTTTTTTTTTTTGTCCATCTGAACATATTTTCCCTCAGCGTTTGCTTTCCCTCCTAATTTCCAGCGGAGCATCGCTCGGCTTTTCTCTTGCCTTGCCACTATAAATCCTCCTGGACTCCGGGAGATGAGTGCCCAGGATTATTAAGCACGTTGGAAGGAGAGCCAGAGCGGGGCCTGCCTGGCGTTTTCAGCCGTGCTCCGAGCTGGGAATGTCTTCTGGGATAAAAGTTATGTTTACGCTCAGCTGCTAATTAGCGCTAGCAGAGTAATTATGTAACTGATGAAACAGGACTGCAGTTTTGGATTCGGAGGATTTTTGCATCGTAAGCAGGGAGCTCAGGAAAACCCTCCCCCACAACAGGGAGTGTTGATTAATTCTGCTGGAGTTCGTGGAATCCCAGTGTCGCCTTTCCCTGGACTTAAAACCAAAATGCAGTTTAGGGGAAAAAGGGGTTTTTATTTTGATGTTATTTAAGCATTTTTGGGTACAGTACTTTGTTCAGGTGGAATGCCTTGAAGTGCACATACTGCTCCTTATGCACTGAAAGACACACGATTACAGGCCTTGCAAATTAACATATTTATCAAAGATTCTCTAATGAGAGGCTCGAGTGAACTTGCTGTTCTGAGGAACCTTCCTCTTGGACGGGCTTATCTTAGTTTACAAAAATATGTTTTGGAGAGGATCTTGGTGTCTGGGGCTTCCAGACTGTTTGGTTTTTTGGTTTAATGGTGCCATGGGTCTGAGCTGAATTATCAGACTTGGAAAATTACAAGTATGTAGGCTAAAAGCACTAAGAATACATAAAACTACATAAAAGGGTATGTAAAGAGAGGTATAAAAGAAAAAGCAAAAAATCATCCTGGCATCACCAGAATCCCAGACTGGTTTGGGTTGGAAGGGGCCTTAAAGCTCATCCTGTTTCACCCCCTGCCATGGGCAGGGACACCTTCTGTCATCCCAGGCTGCTCCAAGCCCCATCCAAGCTGGCTCTGGTTGTTTGGCTGGGATATTTTGTATGTCTACGGGAGATTTGGGATGCTGGAGGGATTAGGAGTGGTTGGTGTGGGTCCGAACTGTTGTGGGGAGAGTGGGAGGCACCAGGAGCCTCAGAGCAGCTCCTCCTGCCTCTGCAGCAGCCTGGCTCTGCTCCCTTCTCCAGAAGATGGATGTCCCCATGGAATTTTCACTACTCCAAGCCTCCAACTCCCTCCTGAACTCTCCCTCCCTGCAGCCGCTGTCGGAGCTCTCCTACTGAATCCAAATGAGCTCTGTTGGGTCTGGGGACATCGCATTGCTCAAAGGGTTTGTTCATGGATACCCTTCAGCCGGGATCCTGCGCCTGGATCTGAGGAATTCAGGATGGAGAGGAAGGTGCCAGGATGGCTTTTCTGTGTCTGTGTGAGGGAAAAATTTAAATTTCCCTTTAAATTCTGTATCCAGCACGTCTTCCTCCAGCAGCTCCTTTCTCCTGGCACCGGCAGGGAGCTGGGAGGCCACATCAGCTCCCAGCCCTCCTGCCTTTGTGTTTTAGTCCATTTTGTGTTTATTCCAGGTCTTTTGGAGCTCAGGGTGTCACCGAGATGTGGCACAGCTCTGATGCCTTAAATGGCTCCCTAGAAACAGAGACTAGACAGGAATAAAGGAATAAAGGAGGGATATATTTGAAAGGCCTTCAGAGGTCACACTCTGGGCTCCAGAGGCTCCTGCCTCAGTGCATCCCAAAATGGACAATGACAGCTCCTGAGTTCTTCCCACTTTGATATCAGCATCAATTGCCCAAGCAGAAGCCAGGCAAGGATGGAATTTGCCCAAGCTTGCTCCCCTCTCCCCAAGATGAAGGTTTGCAGTTGTTGGGCCCAGGAGGGTCTGGGTGTCCTTGGAGAGGGAGCTGGAGAGGCTTTGTTATGTCAGTGTGAGCATGAGAGAACAGCACTGAACGAGCTCCAGGGAACTGCAGAGTTCCACTGGGCACTGCAGGGTTGGAAAAATATCAAAGTTCAAACTTAAGGCATCAGCTTGGATAACTGGGAATGCGGGATGAGGATGCTCTGTGTGTCTGTGGAATTCCCCATGAGTGGAAATCCAGGCTGGCACATCTGCTGCTGTTCCTGGTGTGGTTTGTGATCCATAAATCCAATCCTCCTGTGGTGTCCCCTGGTGCAGCTCAGCCAAGAATCCTCCAGCCATGACAGCCTTTCTTGAAACTCCAGCAGCTTTTTGGCTTTTTCAGTTGGAATAGGCACCATTAAATCATTTTCCAGTCAACTCCAGGTGTCAGTACTGGAGAAAACACTATTATGTCCTACCCTAAACACAGGAAATGTCTCTGGGTATGTCTGCTGGGTTCTGCTGGTAAATATTCACCAGTATTTAACTCAGGAACGTTTTAACGCGGAGGTTAAGACATATCAGGGCACAATGTCTAGAATGCCTGAATTGGGGAATGGCTGCTGTGGCCTCTGGAGCGATGCAGGGAGGAGCTGGCTGAGACAACAGCTCAGGCTGTGCACACCTGGGTGTCAGGAAAATCAATCCACAAACACCAGAGGTTTATGTCCAAGAAGGAGACAGAAGAGTGCTGTTACTTTATTCAAATGGAGGGAGAGGCCATGGGGCATTCCCCTGGGGTCTCTCATATTTGTGGAGGGTGCAGCCTCCTTTTTATCCCAATTTCCTGGCCACATTTTCCTCTCTCTTTCCCCATGGGCTGAGGTACTTGAGAGGTACAGACTTCCCAGAACACCTAATACCCAAGACTCCCTTCTAATGTATAATCCTCCACTTTAATTTTTAATTCTTATGGAATTTATGGTTCTTCCCACTGTTTCTTTCTTCTCTCAATATCCAGTTTCATTTATCAGCGGACCTACAATTTATTTGTAAGGGCCAACATCTTTTTTTTCCCATTCATCAATCAGTGGAACCCTTCCCATAGTTTCTTTTATCTCTCAGTGCTGGTTTTATCTACCAGCAGACCCACAGCCTGTTTGTAAAGACAAGTTCCTCATTCCTCTCATGAGGGAAAAAAAATACAAACACTCAATTAATCAGAAAAATCAGTAATGAGAACTGGGGGTTTATCCCTTTGCGGGAGGTCTTGGGGTGAAAATCAGAAGAGAGGGTGATGATCCAGGGCTGCACTGCTTGGGACAGGGACTGGGATTTCCTCCAGCCTCGGGAGTCCGTAAATGTTGGATTCTGGGGGTGAAACTGGTGGGTCCTGGTGCAGAAATTGTGGGATAGATTCCCACATTGCAAGAAAGAAGCAGCTTTTGCCAGGTTGGTAGTGCCAAATGCTCAGGGTGCCAGAGGAGCTGTGGCTGCCCCTGGATCCCTGGCAGTGTCCAAGGCCAGGCTGGACAGGGCTTGGAGCAGCCTGGGATAGTGGAAAGTTATCCCTGTCCATGGCAGGGATGGAATGGGATGTGCTTTAAGGTGTTTCCCAACCCAAACCATGGTGGGATTCTGAAATGGTGGAGGTGGGAAGGCTGAATGAATCTTTCCTTTGTAGAAATCCTGAGGGGAGCACAAACTCTGTTTCCTGAGGGCATTTTGGGCTCATCTGCCTGGATTTTTTGGGCTCCAATGGCTTCTGGAAGGAATTCAGGGGTGGCGGTTGGACTGTTCTGTTTGCTCTGAATGTCTCTTTGTGACAGAAACACAAAAATCTGCCCAATCTTTGCCGTTGTCCTAGGTTACAATGTGGGATGTGCCCAAAAATCTGTGTTCTGTCACCATCTTCAGGAGCTGTTGGAACCAGGTGGGGCAGTGCTCCCTGCCTCCTCCCTCAGCACTATCTCCTGTTAATGATAACTCACCCCTGGACTATATCCTGTTAATGATAACTCCCCCCTGGCCTATCTCCTGTTAATGACAACTCACCCCTGGACTATCTCCTGTTCTTGGCCCATCAGTGCCTTGCCCATGACTCTCCATCCCATTGCGAGATGCTCCTCCCAGAGAGAAGAACCAAGCATTCCATCCTGGATACAAACTGAGATTTTGAACACCACAAGCAGCCTTTCCCACTGGATATCCAGAGGACAGGAGCTACAGAGCCACCACTGGACCTTCTGAGGGAGACCAGACCTTTCTCCAGGATCACAGCTCCAACAGAACCACATCCATCACTTCAGGAGGAGCAGCCACCATCTCATGGGACTCTCTCTGCTACCCTAACAGGGTGTCAGGTTGCATCTGACTCTGCCAGTTCAAACCACTGTTTTTTTGTCTTGTTTTTATATATATATGTATATTGATATAGATATATTAAAGAACTGTTATTCCTATTCCCCATATCTTTGCCTGAAAACCCCTTAATTTCAAAATTACAATAATTGGGAGGGAATGGGGGTTGCATCTTCCATTCCAAGGGAGGCTCCTGCCTTCCTTAGCAGACACCTTTCTTTCAAACCAAGACAGCTGTCCAGGAAAAGTTTGTGGGCAAGGCTCCTCTCCAGTGATGTAAGAGCTGCAGTCTGCTCCCAGCATTAAATGTTATAAATGGGGCTGATGTAATTCCATTTCCCAAAGCCTCGGAGGCTGGCAGTAATAAACAGAGCCTTTTAGGACCGGGTTATTGATGCAAAACAGTTTAGCTAAACCGGGTCGCTGAAGTGCAAATGTTTTATTCATGAGCTCCTTTCTCCCCACAAATCACTGCTCTCCGGGGCATAAATGCTCCCCATGCCCGGTGGCTCCACTCCTTGGGAAGGGCTTTGGCAGGAGCCAGAAGTGGCATTGCAGACCCATCCATCAGGGCAGGCAGTTGGTGATGTTGTTGTCTTCCAAATGGAGTTCATAATGGGCAAAGAGTTTTAATTAATGCCGCAGAGTAATGGCTCTGTTTATAAAGAAATAATGTCCTATAAAATTAGGCACTGCCTGGTGAAATGTGCCTCCTAATGGCCGGGCTGGCGTTTTAAGGGAGCAGTAAATCACTTAAATATTAAGACCTTCTTGAGGAAGGATAATAAAGCAAGAGATTTGGAAATGGGAGATACCGGTGCTTACAATTATCCCTTAAATAAAACATTTTTATAGTGATCATGGAGTTAATCACCTCCCGGAGCAGACAGGTGAGAGGGGCAGGGGAAGACGCGCGGTGCTATCGCCTGCAGATAAAGGAGTTTCTGTTGTGTTCTTGGAGTCCAGAGCCACCAGGGAGAAAATATCAACTCTTCCTGAACTCTCTTTCGATTCTTTTGATGAATAAATGCAGGCAGCTGTTGTTACACAGAAAAGCTGCTGATCAAAAACCTGATAGATCAAGACTATTCCCCAGGCAGTGCTCGCGGAGCTGCCTGGCAGAACTCGGGGATGATCTATGAATATTGTTTTCAACCCCCTGCTCCGAATATTTGAAAATATTCTCAATCGCCTCCGTGTTTTTAACTCAGGCAAAAAAAAAAAAGCTGAATTGCTGCTTCACAACTCGAATAAAGTCAGGTTTTGCAGCCTTGCTGCAGTTTGTTCGTGGATGGGAAGGAGGCAGGAGGATCCAGGTCTCCTCCGCGAGAAGTTTGGGCGGTTTCGAAGGTAAAATGAGATTTTAATGAACTGGAGGAGATCCAAATGGTGGGGATGCTTTTCAAGTTAAACACAGAAATTCATGGTCTGCAGGGGAGACAAAGCAAAGGTTTTTGTCCCAGGATGGGGAATTATCACCAGGGCTTTTGGAGGACTGTGGGAAGGAGAATTCCCAGGTGGTTGGTGGCTCTTTGGAGGTGAAATCCGAACAGGTGGGATGTGAGATGTGTGGTTTGAGTTGTTTCTGTGAATCTCCCCTTCATCAGCAGCACCCATCCATAAACAGCCCACGATGTGCAATCCATAAAAGAGATTTTCCTTAGGAATGTTGGGATTTAAACATTCTTATCTAAAAGAAAAGCATCCGTAGACACTTCAAAAAAAAATTTTTTTTTTAAAAATAATTCAGCCCCAGAAAATAATGAATTATACCTGATTTTGCATCGGCTGCTGAATTTGATGAATGAAGAAATGCTCTTGGTTTAGGATTCAGGGAAGTGAAATATCTCTGAAGGCGAAAAATAGATCCCACAATGCTTTCATTGCTCATTTCGTCATTTATCTCCCCAAAGATGAGCAGAATGTCAAAGGAACTTGGCGTGAAAAGGATGGAGAGGTGAGGGGATGGATCCCATCCCTGGGGGTTGGGCTGGGGATTTCCAGATTTTCCTAAAGTTTGGTTGTCCAAGACTCCAAAAAAAAAACAAACCCGAAAAAACCAAACCAAAAAAAAAAAGAAGGGAAAAATAAAAAATGAAAAGGGGGTGGTAAATTCTACCCAGTCTGAGGTGCATGGAAAGAATTTCTCTTCCAGAATATCTTCCTTATTTTGTAGGGAAATATTTTCCTGTGGGGAATGGCACAGGGTTGGAATTGTTGTGATGTCCTGGGCAGGGCCAGGAGTTGGATTTGGATGATCCCTGTGGGTCCCGTCCAGCTCAGGAGATTCCCTGATCCTATAAATCAATACAGGGACATTTTAGGAGCAGCTGTGTTTGGTTGCAGAGCCTTAATTTGAGCTACTTTTATGGGCCAAAAATTATTTCGAAATAACTTCCTCCATCAGTTCCCACTTGGAAATGCTTCCAAAATGAAGGAAAACGCAGATTCCAAAGCCCTGTTGCAAGGAAGATTCCTGAAAGTTGACAATTTCACAAGAAACAACGTTTTTTCCTTAAAAAAAGAGGTTCAAGGAAATGATTTTGGACTGCCTGGGATTGAGCCTTGCACCTGTTGCACGAAACCCCTGAGTTTTGGGATGGGAACTGGTCCATATCCCACTCCAATTCTGTTTATGGAATTTAAATCCAAGTTAAAATAGGAACTGACCCTTTGGAGTGCAGGAAAAAAAACCAAACTAAACTCTTGAGATGAGAGGAAAGAATTTATTCAGATGCAGCCAAGCTTTTCCCATCTCCTGCCCCGAGAGTTTGACTTTAACTCCTCTAGGATTTCCCTTGAAATAACCAGGAGGGAGCATTTTTTGTAGGAACAGGGACTCAAGGAAGGTCTTTTTTGGGATCTCCTGGGTAATTTGAATTTCCCTTTCGACCTCTCTGCTCCCCCCTTATTAACAGCAAGGAAAAATTCCCCCTGGATCATTTTATCCCAGCGCTGGGAACACCTTGGGCTGTGTTTTCTCTGCAAACAAACCTGATTTGGGATGAATATTTCAAATCTTCCACCTCTTCTCCTTGGCCATCAGAGGACAGGGGAGCTGTGATTCCCAGGAAAATCGTGCTGGGATCGGCATCCTCCCACCAGGGATGTGTCAAGGGTGGTGTTCCCTGATGCTTTGCAGTGAGGAATATTTTTAAAGACAATTTTTTTCTCCCTTCAGGAGGCCAGGAATTCCCTGGACAGGAACACTGGGATGGAGAAGCTGCCGGAACTGGGAAAATCCCCCAAAATCCCAGCAGCATCCAGAGGGCTGAAAAAAGGGAAATTCCTGGGAGGTCTTAGCAAGGGAAGAGCAGTATTTGAATTTTTTATCAAAGCTGGGATTTTATTTTTATTATTTTGTCTCTTCCTGCAGTCAGGAAAGGAATCCTGAGTGAGCCATCAGCAGGAATTCCTCGTGGGACAGAGCTCAGGTGAATTAGTGGAATGGGATCAGCTGGAATTTAATTCCCACCTGGACGGCAAGCAGAGAACTCAATTCCAAGAAGTTTTGCTCCAAATTTTTCCTTTCTAAAACAGAAAAAGGAATTAAAGCTTCATTTTCCAATTATTCTAAATCCCAGGAAACTCTTTGTTTTAGGAGGACTGGACAACTTTATGTAAAATTCCTTTTTTTTTTTTTTCCTCAGCAAATGCATTTAATTCTTAAAAAATTGGAGGACGAATCAAACGATTTCAGGACCGGAATAAGGCACATCAAAGCTATGGAAATGCTTTTGCCTAAATAAAATATTCCTGACATTAAGCAGGGTTTGGAAAACATTCAGACTTGGAGGAAAACATTCCTTGTCCAACACCAGCTCTTTGGAAAATTTCCAGAGAGAATTTGATTGGAACCCAACCCCCCCCAAAAAAAATATTCCCACAAAACTTTTCACCAACCGATATTTTTCTAGGAAAATGATTGGAAATAATAAATTTTTGGTGGGAGAATTCAGGGCTGGCTCAGGTGCGAGGGCTGTGGCCATCACCATGCATCAAATATTGGGTCTGGGAGAAAATGAGTGGTGGAGGCTCCTTCGAAACTGCCAGGAGAAGATTATTTATGGGACAATTATTTATGGGATGCTGCTCTGGGGGTGGTTTTCAACAAGGGACAGGCCAGGGTCCACTTTGGGATAGAAAAATGGGTCTGAATCTCATCCCGAGCAGATGTTTCTTGCAGCTGAGATGGGAGAAAACGTGTACAAAAGGAGATTTATTTCAATACCTTTTTACACTCATTTCATAATGGCAGCATTTTATCTTTTTTACGTTGATTTATGGGCACCGAGGCAGAACAGAGGAGTCAGAAAAAAGGCAATTAATGAATGGAGAAAAAAAAAAACCCTTCAAGAAAACTCTTCAAGATAAAATAAAAATGGAAAAATAAGAGAGAAAAAGCCGAGGGAAGGGGGGGATAATTGATGGTTCCATTTTAACATAATGTTATTTCTGTTTTTTTTTTTCCTTTTTTTTCCCCCCATTAAAAAAAAAAAAAAATCCTCTAATGTGTTATTTACTGCCTGCTTTGGAGCTGACAGCAAATAAACAGCATTTGCAATGTAACATCGTTAGCACCCCGATGCACTTGCTCATCCCACTCGGCTGTCAAATTCCAACTGCATCCAACATCCGTCACCGTCGGCACGGATGGAGCTGGGCTTTAATCAGCTCCGGGGTTTTAATTACCTGATGGCAAAGTTAAAGCCAAGTGACAGCTCCCAGGGAAACAGCGAAGCCTTTGGGGGCCAAACTGCCAGGTGGGAAATGCTGCCAGGGTTGGGATTTCAGTGCTGGATTTGGGCTTGGGAAGTTTGGCAGGAAAGAGGGAAGAGGGAGAGGAAATGCTGGAGGGAAGAGGGAAATATGGAAATGTGCCAGAGGGAAGGTGAGTGTTTGTTTTATGGGAGATGTAATTATTGATATTATCTGCTCCTGGATGTGCTGTGGGAATTCCTCCCTCTGGTTTGAATCCAAAGAGGGGAAAACCTGGTTTGGGTTGGGCTGATAATGGAATTGCTGAGGTTGGAAAAGAGCTTTGGGATCAGCTAGTCCAACCCGTGCCCGATACCCACCTTGTCCCCAGCCCAGAGCCCTGAGTGCCACCTCCAGGAATTCCTGGGACACCTCCAGGGATGAGCACTCCAAACCTCCCTGGGCAGCTCCTGCCAAGGCCTGAGCTCCCTTTCCATGGGGAAATTCCTGCTGCTGTCCAAGCTGAGCCTCCCCTGGCCCAGCCTGAGGCTGTTCCCTCTCCTCCTGTTCCCGTTCCCAGCGGGGAAAACTCTGCTTCCAGTAAAATTCAACTTCTACAACTGCTGAAAAAGCTGGGAAAGGTTTCCAGCTGCTTTTCCAGCATGAAACTGGAACCACTTGGTGAAATAAAGCTGCCTGAAAGGGGAAAACAAATGACATTTCTAGAGAACTTTCATAAGAAATTGCTGATTAATTGTAACCGCTCTAAACTGCACTGCTTAAATCATCTCCCAGTTGTCAGTTTTTCCCTGTTCATGCTCTGGAACTAAAAAGGCTCTGCCTCGATGAGCTGGGTCTGGGAGATGGTAAATTAAAGCTGGGTTTAACCTCTGCCACTGCAGTGTCTGTGGCTGCCTTTAAATCTTCGTCTCTCCCACATTATTTTATCCATAGGACAAGAGGGAATGGCTTTAAGAGGAAAGGGATGGGTTTAGGTCAAAGATTGGGAAGGAATTCCTGGCTGGGAGGGTGGGGAGGGACTGGAATAGAATTCCCAGAGAAGCTGTGGCTGCCCCTGGATCCCTGGAAGTGTCCAAGGCCAGGCTGGAGAGGGCTTGGAGCAGCTTGGGACAGTGGGAGGGGAGGAACTTTAGGGTCTTTTCCAACCCAAACAATTCCATGCCAGCTAAAGGGGCACTGGTGTTGCCATTTTCAAGCTGGCATTCCTTAGGCTGGCTCTCAGCTCAGTAAATATCAGGAAGAACCTTTTCTGTCTTCTACTTTTAATGAATTTTTACCAAATCCAGGACTTTTCGCTCCGTTGCTGGCTGGGCACTGCTGGGAGTAGGTGGAGCACCCACAGCTCCTGCTTTGGGATCCGTGCCTTGTTCCCTCTGCAGCTTTTCCTCGCCTGACATTCCCAAATGTGACTTTCCTGGGAAGGCAGCTGCAGGAGGAAGTTCCAAGGTTGGTGTTCTCGCNTTTCTTTCTTCTACTTTTAATGTATTTTTACCAAATCCAGGACTTTTCGCTCCGTTGCTGGCTGGGCACTGCTGGGAGTAGGTGGAGCACCCACAGCTCCTGCTTTGGGATCCGTGCCTTGTTCCCTCTGCAGCTTTTCCTCGCCTGACATTCCCAAATGTGACTTTCCTGGGAAGGCAGCTGCAGGAGGAAGTTCCAAGGTTGGTGTTCTCGCCTCCCTTCATGCCCCACAGCTTTTCAGCATCTCCTCCAACTGCTCTGGGAATTTTTTGGGCTGGAAAAGTGGGAATGAGGAGGAGCAGAGTCTCTTTTGTCTCCTCTGGAGCAGGCTCGAGGTGTTGGCTTGGGCCTCGTGGTGGCCTTTGGGATGGTGTAATTCCAATTTCCAGGATTTTGGGTGGATATGAGGTGGTGGTTCATCCTATTTTCCACAGCAGCTCCTCAGTGATGGGATCCTTCTTGCTTTTAAGGGCACCTGCTGGGAGAAAATTTTACTGGAGGGGGAAAAAAATTTAAAAAATAAGGATTTGGCCATCTTGGTGCAGAGATGTTTTTTTTTTATGAGGCTTTTTCCAGTTCGGTTTAATGGGTAATTTCTCTGCCTGAACAAACCTATTGACTCAGCTCTTCAGATAATTACTGGATTTCACGATGAAAAGCCTTCATACAAATATTTAAAAAAAAAAAAAAAGAAAAATCCCAAAAGAACAAAGACAAAGCAGCTCCATGTTATTAATCAACGAGAGGAGAAGGGCGGATTGTTATGAAAATACAGCACCCACTCTTCCAGCTTCCCCAGAGCGCCAGATGGTGCAACATTTGTGGAGCCAGACCTTCCCCAAACATGGATTAACCATTTAGGGCTCCCTGTGTTGCCTTTCCATGGTCTTGAAATTAAAACCAAAACACGGTTGATGGGGAAAAGGGTTTTTTATTTTGGTATTTATTTCAGGATATTTGGGTACAGCACTTGGTCCAAGTGGGATGACCAAGTGGAATGCCCCGAAATGACCACAATTATAGGCCTTGCTAATTAGCACATCTATCAAAGATCCCCCAATGAGAGGCTGGAGTGAAGCCCTCGTTGTGAGGAACCTTCCCCCTGGCTGGGCCTGTCTGAGGTTCCAAAATGTGTTCTGGAGAGGCCCTTGGTGTCTGGGGCTCCCAGGATGTTTGCTCTCCTGGTTTAACGGTGCCGTGGGGCTGANTTGGCTTAGTGAGAGTGACTTTGTGTTCCGTGCGGATTTATGTTCCCGGCTCTCGGCGTGCCAGGCTCGGCGTTTCTTCCAGGAGATAGAGAGGGATGTTGGGGATCTGCAGGGCTGAGCATAAATCACCCTCCTGGCTGTGCTCTGCTCTCCGGGGCTGGGTTTGCAATGCAAAACCTGGGGCTGCTGCTGGTGATGGGATCTGCTCCAGGGGGAAGGGGAAAGTGAAGCCAAACGGGATTTTTGATCCCCGGAATTGCCCTGGCCCGAGGGTGGTGCCCACTCCCAGAGTGTTTTACAAGAACATGGAGTGACAGGGCAAGGGGGAATGGCTTTGAAGTGACAGAGAGTTGGTTTAGATGGGATTTTGGATTTCAGGAAGGAATTCTTTCCTGGGAGGGTGGGGAGGCCTGGCACAGGGTGCCCAGAGAAGCTGTGGCTGCCCCTGGATCCCTGGAAGTGTCCAAGGCCACCTGGGACAGTGGGAGATGTCCCTGCCCATGGCAGAGGGTGGGATGGGATGGGATTTAAGCCCCTTCCAACCCAAACCATCCCAGGATTTTATTCCAAAAGAACAGCTCTCCTGCTAAGCAGCTGCATAAAGACCTGTGGGACTCACAGGGGTGCCTGAGTCTTTTTTCTCCCATATCCAGTGGGATTTCTTGGTGCAGCGTGGAACTACTCCTGCAAATCAACCCCCTGGGTCCTTCTTAAATCCCTCCATTTGGTGGTTTCGTGGGAAAAGACTCTGGAATGTTCAAGACCTAAAATCCAGTTCTGGAGGTCTGTGCAATGGAATGGGCAAGAGAGCTTTTGTCTGCCAGGTCCTGTGGTGCTCAGGGACTCCCTCAGCACTGACCATCATCTCAAAGTCATGATATGAAGAGAGAAAGACCAAAGGAAAGGAAGAGTCCCTCAAACTTGCTGGGCCCACATCAGAAACTTTTTCCTGAATGTTTTGCTACAAACCAAGAAACCCTGAATTTTCATTTACTGTTTTCACTCGCTGTCCCAAAATCAGAACTGGGGAGTTAAAACAGCACCAAAATCCCCGGAACAAAGCTGACAGGCAACGAAAGAGGCCACAATCCATTTCTCCTCTCCAGCTCTCGAGAGAATGAAAGCAAAAGTGTATTTATTCCTCCATTCCTCTGGGGGACTTCCCGAAGTTATTAGAATCTGCCTTATTAAATAATTGAGCAGCCTTGTCATAAAGTGACTTCTCCTCCCCATCCATCACGGAAATGTGCGGAAAATGGCCCGACAAGGAACATTTGCTGGGAAAGCTTCAGGGCCCATTAACTCTTGTCACCACCAAAGCGATGAAGGGACCAGAACCGGATCCTTTTTCCTACCTGGTTTGTAAATATTCCAGTGACAGGTCTTCCATCCTCCTCCAGGCTGAGGGCAAGAGGGGAGTGGTGGGGTGTGGAGGGGGTGAAGATGATCCTCTCTCATCTTGGAGAGCATCCCAGGAGTTCCCCACGGACAGGCCAGTGTGGTGATACCTTAGGTTTTAATTTTTATATTTTCCCAGCCCTGCAGTGCCCAGTGGAACTCTGCAGTTCCCTGGAGCTCGTTCAGTGCTGTTCTCTCATGCTCACACTGACATAACAAAGCCTCTCCAGCTCGCTCTCCAAGGACACTCAGACCCTCCTGGGCCCAACAACTGCAAACCTTCACCTTGGGGCCCGCGGCGCAAGCTTGGGCAAATTCCATCATTAGCTAAAGTGTTAATTGGTGAATTGATGCTGATATGCAAATGGACCAAACCTATAAAGGTGTGAAGAACTTGTGACCTGGGGTACATCTTGGGATCCACTGAGGCAGAGCCTCCAGACCCTCAGGGTGTGACCTTTGAAGGGCTTTCAAATAATCCCTCCTTTANCAGAGGGTGCTGGCACTGCCCAGACTCCCCAGGGAATGGGCACAGCCCCAAGGCTGCCAGAGCTCCAGGAGTGTTTGGGCAGCACTGCCTGGGATGCACAGGGTGGGATTGTTGGGGTGTCTGTGCAGGGCCTGGAGCTGGATCCATGATCCTGATGGATCCCTTCCCACTCAGGATATTCCATGAGTCTCTGATTCCTTGGTTTTTTTGGATATTTGAGTTCCACAGAACCGATTTTGACCCACCCTGCCCTTGCTCATGCTGGAATGAGAATTCCTCCCTCTCTCTTCCACAAAACAATCCTCCAGCACCGATATCCTGCCATCCACCCTCCCATAGCTCCTGATCCAGAAGGAATTCCTTGTGCAGAGCCTGAACAGGATCTGCACCTTTCCTGCCCTGACCTTCCACAGGCAGCTCGCCCAGCACAGGAGGATGTGGGGACTGAAGCTGCCACTGCCCCGACTGGTTTTAAATCCATTTAAAATCCATTCTGGGAATTCTCCAGCAGCAGCCAGACATAAAGGTCTGGCAATGGGATATCTGAGGCTGCTTAAAAACCATTTTCTTCCTTGATCCCAGGACAATCCTGCAGGGAAGTGTCCTTGGGCCAGCCAGGACCAAGTTTTTGTTCCAGCTTCCAACATCCTGTGCAGATAAGGCCCAACTGTGGGTGCTTGGATGTTTCCTCCAGTGAAATCCATGGAATTGGAACATTCCTGGTGTCCCAAACCACCTCGGCCAGGCTGAACCTCTAGAATTCCATCTGGGAGAAGCCTGGAGTGGGATTTGTGGCTTCCTCACCCTGAGGTCCTCCCCTGGTGCCACTAGACTGAAATCACAGCTGGATCTGCTTTGCTTTGCCTCAACCACATCCAGGTTTATTCCAGTTTATTCCACGGCTTTGGGAATAAACCAGAGGAAAAGGCTGGTTAATACAAGCAATTGGCACAAAGTGATGAAGTAACTACAATTTAATGCCTTCGTGGGAGACTTTGTCCTCAGGATTACCCCAGAGAAGTCTGATCCCTCAGAGTTGAGAGGTCACCAACTCCACGTTGGTGGCACAGCCACAGCTTGGAGGAGATCTTGGTGAATTTGGGATCTGGATAATAATAACAACAACAACAACAATAATAATTATAAATATATATTTAAAAAATACAAATAAAAATTATAAATATATAAAAATATAAATATATAAAAATATAAATATATAAAAATATAAATATATAAAAATATAAATATATAAAAATATAAATATATAAAAATATAAATATATAAAAATATAAAATATATATACATATATTTTTAGATATAAATACAATATATAAAATTATATAAATAATAATAATAATTATTATTATTATTTTCAGGAATACTTTGAGGTGGAAATATCCAACATATCTTTATTCAACAGGCTCATCCAAGGGGGTAGCACAGCTGGAGTGGCCTGGTGTTTAATCTCTTGTCATCCTGGGTGAATATTCCAGGTCAAGGTGAACCCTGAGCTCCTAAATGAGCGTTTGGGAATGCAGGCTCGGTGCTCTTCAATCTTCCCCCCTCGAGTTTCCTCCCGGTGAATTATGAGGCTGGAGATAAGATCTCGGGTGCTTTACATCCAAAACAAAACGGACAAATCTCTGCCTTTTTGTTTTTTAAAAGCCTCAACCCAGAAACAATTTTAGCCTCCGAAGGGGAAGGTCACTGCCTATCTCTTCCACTTATGAAATATTGCAATTGGCTGCGGAGCAGAGCTGAATCCCAGGATTTCAGCCCTGCTGGCACAGCTCCTGCTCCCTCCCCAAACAAGCTCCACTCTCCATAAATCACCTTGCTGCCAGCTCTGCTTTCGCCTCTCCAAGTGAGATGCTGACTTTCCCTCTTCCCAGCCGCTTTTTCCACCCCTGTGCTGGGGAAGGTGTCCTTTGTGTTGGAGACCAGCAAAGCTCCACAGCTTTGCCTGTTCTCCTGGGGACCAAATTTACCCCCAGAGCTCCACAAGAAGGCTTTGCCATCGAAATGAGTCCTTGGGAGAAGCTGCCCCCACTCCTGGGTGATCAGCAAACACCAAAGAAATGAAAAGCTGGATGTTTGATGTGTTATAGAAAGATAGGTTTGTAGTTTTAGGAATTGCCTCATATATTACTATGGGACCAAGATGGAGATTTTAGGGAGTTGATCCCTCCTTCTCCTTCTCCTTCTCCTTCTCCTTCTCCTTCTCCTTCTCCTTCTCCTTCTCCTTCTCCTTCTCCTTCTCCTTCTCCTTCTCCTTCTCCTTCTCCTTCTCCTTCTCCTTCTCCTTCTCCTTCTCCTTCTCCTTCTCCTTCTCCTTCTCCTTCTCCTTCTCCCCTTTCTCCTTCTTCTTCCCTTTCCTGTGACCTCAGTTCCTATCATGTAGCAATTGGTAGAGAGAATTTAGTTTAGAAGAGACCTGTTAATAATAGTGATAGTTATTGGATTTAGAAACAAAATAATGTACATAGAATCTTTCTATTTGATGATAAATCTTATATAAACCCTCTGTACCGTTTATCTACGGCCATTTTGGCACCTGGAATCAGTGGTGACACTGTGTTCCTGAACCTTTGATAACTTTAGAATAAACAACCTGAAGCAGCCCTGAAGTAGTTTGTTATTTTGTCCTGAGATGAGAGATTGAGAAGAAAAAGCAGCCTGGGCGTGAACCACCTTTGTGGGGCCCTACCAGGGCGTCCACACTTTGGAGGCAATTTAGGTGATGGATCCCTTCCCTCTCCCAGGGAGTGAATCACCCAGAGGGATACTCGGATATTTTGATATTTTGACAGCGGCACTGGGCTCGTTCTGGCGAGGATGAGGAAGGTGAGGATGCCAGGAAGTTCTGAGCCGGTGTTTTGGGCTCTGAGTGATGATCCCAGAGACCTGCGGGTGCCTGAAAATTCACAGCTTGAATGGAATTCCCGCAAAAAGGTCTGAAGGAATGTCTGGTGTTTTGGGAATCTTTCCCCAGACGTGTGTTTGTTTGGTTTTTAGGGGTAGGATTGACAGGAATGTTTTGCCAGCAGGCTGCCCTGCAGCTTTTTTCCAGCTTTACAAGGCAGCTCAGTGGGGTTGAAATCCTATTCCATCCTTGTCCTGTGGAAAAAGCATTTTCGAGGCTATCCAGAGGAATGTGAGCCCAATTCTCCTCTCAGCTCCCCGTGGCTGGTACCATCCTTGTTATCCAATTATTTTTTAATGGAAAACCCATCTGTTTCTTTGCCTTCTCATTTCTGGAATGGGGATGAGCCGAGAACAAGCTGAAGACAAGCTCGTTATGGTGCAGGCCTTGCCTCTCAGCACTAATTGGCTGGGAAGGGATTTCCCACTCAGCTAATTAGTCCTAATTGTGACAGTTTCCTTATTTTGCACACAAATAATCCTGGGTGCAGCTGAGGACGAGAGGAGGATGGAGGCAGGCAGCTAGCTACCCCCAGGATGCTCCTTTGCCCTTCAGGAATACAAGGAAAGGACTCAGCTTGGGCTCTCGGTGAGCTCGGGGCAGATTATATCCCATCCAAACCAGGAAAAATGGGAATCGGTTCCTGGTGGTCACAGATTCCTCGTGTGAATTTCCACAGGTGGAAATTTCTGCCTTTGGGCTGTAAAATAGACTCAGAGAAGCTCCAGCCTCATGTGTGACACACACACACAACCCTTCCACCTGGATATTTCCATGTGGAGAAAAGCAATATGAGACTCCAGTAAATTATCAATAAATATGCTCAAACAGCTCTTTATTACAAAATTTCCCATCTTAATTTTTCTAACCAGGTAAATTTTTAGCTTGAAAATATTAAATTCCTAAGCCAGGCTTTGCTTCCTGGCCAAGCCTGGCCTAAAGGGCTCCGTCTGGGCCTTTCATCCCAGTTTTCCACCCTTTCAATGGGCTCAGCTGAAAAGGAGCTTTTCATTTCCAAAGCGCACGGTTTCACTTAGCCAAGGAGATAATTAGGTTTATCTTGTAGTCGTTCAGGAGCTCAGGTGTCAACTAAAGCAGGATTTCATTGGGAAATTCCTGCCCGGTGTTGTATTGATTAATGGGAATTTGCTGCAATTACAGAGGGATAGAGAACAATTATCTCCCTGCCCTGGGGGAGAAACAGGAGTGCACTAAAAATAAGGAACTCGATTTAAAAAAAAAAAAAGGCAGCACAGATGTAGCGGAAATGAATAAATAACATTTGCTGCTGTGGCACTGAATTAGCTCTCGGTGCTGTGGGACTGTGGAAGAGGGAGAAGGGAAAGGAGGGGAAAATTGGCAAAGTGAGGGAAGGACAAATCCTCACCTTCCCTGGGCTCCTCTGCCTTTTTTTCCTGCTCTGGCTGGGGTCAGGAATGTTTGGATTGGGACAGCACATCCAACACCCTCATTTTTTTTAGTAAAGAAGTGTTCCCTGTGCTCAGCAGGACAGGGAATTCTTCATTCTGGCTTCAGAAGCATC
Source organism: Vireo altiloquus (assembly GCA_013396875.1). NCBI lineage: Eukaryota > Metazoa > Chordata > Aves > Passeriformes > Vireonidae > Vireo > Vireo altiloquus. Next base: position 48,117 of record VZRF01009220.1, on the reverse strand, counting down.
TGAGCATCTTTTCCTTGATGTCTCCGCTCTGCTTTGCCAGGACACCTGCACGGGGTTGGAATTCCCAAATCCAATCCTTGGGTTCTGCAGTTTTCCTGATTTTGTGGGCTCAGCTTCAAGTGCTCTCTGGTGTGACCTCCCCATGCCCTGCCCAGGAGGTTTCACAGCTTCTCCCAGGGATGGACAAACAGTTGGTAAACTGCTAATCCAGGGTATTTTCCATCTGTGGGAAGCAGGAAGGGAGATAATGGAATCAGAGTGGAAATTGTGGTTTTGAGGCTTTTGGCTACAGCACACGGAGAGAAAAATAAACATTTTAGTCCAAAGCCACTTGAAATGAGAACAGGTCCTGTTTGTGCTGAAAGAAAATGAGACAGAGGAGGACAGCAGGGCAGGTTTTCCTTCTTTATTTTATTCTGGAGATATTGGATAAGGGGCTGTGGCATCCAGACTGAAGCACAAGGAGACTTGGAATTACCATCAGGTCTTAATTGCTATTTTTCACAGAGGTGGAGTAGAAAATGAGATGAAACTGAGGTTGAGTATGAGGCGGTGGAGTGACTCTGGAGCTCCTTGGGGTTGTTCCAGTGAGGTTCAGCACCAGGAGAGGTTGGTCTGGGCAATCTCCAAGGTTTTTTAAGGATGGGTTGGACAAGTGTGTCACAGACTAGCGAGGAGAACAGCACCAAGGGGAGAATTGCTGATCCTCATCTCCTCTCTGCTGTTCCAGCTGGAGAGGTGGGAAAAGGGAAAAGCAGGATTTGGGTATTTGCAGTGCCTGCTTGTGGGTCCTGCTCCTGTTCCTGAGGAATATTCTTGGAAATGGATCCCAGTGCCACGTTTAGAAGATGATTTTTGACAGCTTAACAACTCCATCCCGAACCAGTGGGAAAAGGCCTTTGCACAGAGGAGGTGGTGGAATTTGGCAGGATGATGTTTTCTCTCTGGCTACGAGTGGGGATTTAGGGATGAATCAAATAAAATCTCCTCCTTTCTCCGAGCCTGATGTTTGCCCTCGGACTCAGCTCTTCCCTCAGGTGTTCTCCTTACGGATTTGCTGGGATACATCCTGAAAACCAGTCCATGCCTTGGAGAGGGTGGGAACTGTGGGATTTGGGCCTCTTCCAGCTCCCAGCTACGAGTTCCAACTTCCTCCCTTAGGATTTTCCAACCTTGCACTAACCTGAGTTTTGCAATTATTTAATACTAAAAAATAAAATTACTCCTTGGCTTAAACAGCTAAACTCAAGGATTTGGAGGGAAAACACAACCACAGGTGCTAAATTCCCGTAATTCTAGAGAAAGGAATCTCCTGAGCTGGATTGATAAATTGGAAAGGAATCTCCTGAGTTGGATACGAAATACAGGGTGAGGTGCAGAACACAGTGAAAACACCCAGAAGGAAAAGATTTTTCCTGGCCCATCACCCTGTCCCAGGAAAGATCATGGATTGATCCTGGTTGATATCCTGCTTCCAGAAAATTTTCCGTGCTGGAGATCCCACGATCCTCCTGCAGTCCCTCACTGCTACTGGTATCTGAGGAAAAACATTTAATTTTTGGGGTTTCTTGGTTTGGATTAGCACCGTGAACCTCTGCTGCTCCTTCCAAAGGCGCTCCAGGAACTGCTGGGAATTGCAGGTTGCTGCAGTGATGAGTCAGAGCGGTGGGACTTCAAATTGGAATAAATTAATATGTATCCAATTAAATATGTCTCCAATTCCTCATTAAAGTCATTAACGACTCCCCAGTCCCAACTGCGTTGTGGGAATGAGAGGATAAACCTGGCCACACCATCATTCCCTGCTGACTGCAAAGGGATTTCACAAACATTTCCTGGGTTTTTCCTCCTCGGATTTTGTGGATTTTGGTGGCGAGAGCAGGGGCAGAGGAGGAGCTGGGAGAGGCTCATCAGCCCTGGCGTGACTGAGCCGCGGCTCCATGCTCTGCCGGCTGGAAAACATCCCCGTAAATCTCATTCCTTGGCCGAGTTTTCCAGCGGAACGGGGCCATTATGGATGTGTCAGCTTGGATAAGGGGAAGAGGCTGAGGTGACAGATGGGGCCATCAGCACCTTCAGGACGGGGAATTGTTGTCCATCCGTCTCGGGTAATGTTCTGCGTCCGAGCACTTCCAGGACTAAGAGCTCATTCCCTGCTCCCCTTGACCGATCCCAGGCGTTTTCTGGAAGGGTTCCACCGCATTCCTGGCTGATGGGCAGGGATGGAAGATCAGAAACAGGGATGGAAGAGTCTTTACCACTTAATTCCCCTTCGAGGGTGCTCCCAGGGTGTTTTCACATTTCAATACTTTCATATCGGTTTTCTTTGCTCTGTTAACAGGCAAATTCCCGCATTATTGATTTGCTCCAGGCACCGGATCTATGGATTCTTTATGGAGAGAACCAGGCAGCCGTAGTTTTAAATTAATGGAATCATTTTGCCTTTACAATCCTTTCACGAGCTCTTGGAGCCGTGTTTGGGATGTGACAAACCTCCTGTTGCCTATATTGTTTCGGCTAATGGCTCCTCTGTTATAGGATAATTCCGAGGTCCTGGTCTCCAGTGCAGCTGGAATGGGATCATTTTTCTCCGCTTGGCAGAAGGGAGGGCAGCTGCCTTTTCCCTGGAAACGGATTGCTCGGAGCACCGAGGGAAAAACTGTGAAGCTTCACATCAGTGTGGGGAGCTTGGGAAGTGAGAGGTTTGGAGTGCCCATCCCTGGAGGTGTCCAAGGAATTCCTGGATGTGGCACTCAGAGCTCTGGGCTGGGGACAAGAGACTGTCAGAGACTGAAAATAGTCCATGCCTCAAAAATTAATATAAAGTTTTGCTCATTATAAAGAAGTTACCATCAAGAAGCCTCCCTGAGCACTGGGACTTTGAACTGAAAAGTCAAACTGCTGATTAGATAAAGGGAAACTCCTTGTTCTGTCACCTCAGGCAGAGGGAAAGGTTTGCATCCACCAAAAGGCCAAAGCCACCACTCCTCTCCTCTCCTCTCCTCTCCTCTCCTCTCCTCTC
>VZRF01009220.1:11526-37284 GCA_013396875.1 Vireo altiloquus | reverse complement strand
GTTGAGGTAAATTCTCTTTTCCTTAGGTGGGCATGAAGAGCACAGCCCTGCACCTCTCTGCTCTGCTGGGCAATGTGATTAATTTTAACCTTTTTTTCCTCTAAAAATAGATATTTTTACCCTAAATTTACAGCAATTCTAGCCTGAGATCCAAGCTTAAAACAGAGAAGGAAGAACTTTAACAAAGAGGCCAAAATATTGTTTCTTGGAATGTGACACTGATGTGCATTGAAAGAAAAACGAATAATGGTTGAACGATGTTGATTTTATAGGAATTTGGTGTTGATTTTCTGAGGATTTTGACATTGATTTTCCTGAGATTTTGATGTTGATTTTACCGGGATTTTTGTGTTGATTTTCCAGAGATTTTGGCGTTGATTTTCCAGGTGTTNCCTGGATTTCTTGGCCCTGACTGTGAAATCTGGGATGTTCGGCTCCGTGGCCGGGAAATCCTGGGAAATCATCATTGTGAAAACATCCCCAAGCTCTTTGGGAAGTGTTGTTCCCTCCCTGACACATTCCCCTGTTTGATTTTGCTTCCTGCTCCGCTGGGAATTCATCCCTGAGTTGGCCCTTCCCAAACTTTCAATGCATCAATCGTGGCTTTGATTAAACTGCAAAGCGTTCCCTTCCTAATTAAGCTTCACTAATTAATGAGGGGATGGCTGATTGGGCCCAGGCTGGTCAGGATTTGCTGCTGTCACTTTTGGGGGTGTGGATAAGGCCAGGGTCGCTCCCTGTTCAAAAAAGGAGGCGGAAAAGGACAGGAAATCTGAGAAATCCTGGAGTATTTGAGCTTGGAAACTTGATGTAGTGCCTTCATTTTGAGAGAAATTAAATAAATTTAATTAATAATTAAATTAAATTTAGAAAATCNTTGACGTCAATTTTACAAGGATTTTGGGACTGGGAGCCCTGGAGGAGGGAGCCCTGGGCTTGGCAGAAAATTCCTGTCAGGATCAGCAGATGTCAGTGCCCACCAGCCCGGCAGGATGCTCCGAAGGGTATCCTAAGAATGCAAGCCTGGAAATATTCTAACAGAATTCTGCATCCTGGGTGGCTGAGCGCATTTCAAACACATTTAAATAATTTCTCTCACCTCGTGGGCGCCAAGGTGTGCAGAACACGAAAACCTCCTGTGCTTTTTAGGATTAAAACCATTTCGGTTGCTTAAATAAGAAATATTTTATTTTATTTTACTTTATTTATGTTTTTTTTTGGGTGGTGTTAACAACAGCGACTGAAGGTGAGCCAGAGCTGCTTCCTCGTGGCTGGAATTTGATAACACGGGGGGGTATCAATCAGCCTTCCCCGAATTAGCATTTCCCTGATAGGGATGCACAAAGCCTTTTAATGAGCACTTTCAAGTCCCCCAGCTCCGGGGTTTTTCCTCCTGTTCGTTCCTTAGCAACAGGCAGGATTGGCAGGGAGCAGGGGTTTGATGAGTTCCTACATAAAGGGTTTACAGGGCTGGAAATCGGGCGCGGAAAACGAGGATAATTGTGGTTTATTGTTTTGGCACGAGGTTCAAAGATAAACGAACAATCTTTGGGCCCTCAGAAAGCTTCCCGGAATGTTCTCCTTCCTTCCTCTGTTCTCCTGGAGAAGTTCTCCGCCGAGCCTGGAGTTGAAATTAAATAGACTTTTGTCTGCTTTCTTAAAATTAACACATCAGAGGAGAAAAAGCGGGGAGCTGCTTGATCTGCATTAGAAAAGGGAATTGAGGAATGTTCTGTTGGAATGTGTGGAACGGGAACAAACGTCCTACAAAGCTTTGGCAGAGCTGCAGCTTGAGGGTGGTGGCACCTTCAGCCTGGAGAAGGAAAGGATCCAGGGAGAGCTCAGAGTTCCTTGCAGGGCCTGAAGGGGCTCCAGGAGAGCTGGAGAGGGACTGGGGCCAAGGGATGGAGGGACAGGACACAGGGAATGGCTTTAAGGTGAAGGAGGATGGATTTAGATGGGATACTGGGAAGGAATTCCTGTCTGGGAGGGTGGGGAGGGGCTGGGATGGAATTGGCAGAGCAGCTGTGGCTGCCCCTGGATCCCTGGCAGTGCCCAAGGCCAGGCTGGACATTGGGGCTGGGAGCAGCCTGGGACAGTGGGAGGTGTCCCTGCCATGGCCGAAGTGGCACTGGATGAGATTTAAGGTCCCTTCCAGCCCAAACCATCCTGGGATTCTGTGATTCCATAATTTTATGTACAGGAACGCCCTGGGAATGGGACCCTGCTGGGTGCTGGGATGGTTTGGGTGGGAAGGGCTCTTTAAGGCTCATCCAGTCCCAACTCCTGCCATGGGCAGGGGCCCCTCCTGCTCTCCCAGGCTGCTCCAATCATTTTCCACACTCACATTGTGCATCAATCCTTCTCTTTTTCCTTTCCAGGAACTATTCCATCCCAAAATCTGCTGCCAGAAGCTGGGAGAGGATCAGTGTTGAGTAGACACTCTTCGCTGGGGGACAGCCACCCTCTTTCCATGGGATCCCACCCTTGAGCTCCTGGAAAACACCACAGCGTAGTGCACAGTGAATTAAGCCAATTAAGCTTTGCTTTAATGAGCTTTGGGCTTTGCTGCCTTCCTGTTCAGGGAAGATCCCATCGGATGGCCTCGGTCTCCGTGGAAGTTGGGGTTGGTGCAGGCTGTGCAAAGGCTGCAGGGCAGAGCTGGAACACCCTCACAAAGTCCTGGCTTGGGGATACCACAGAGAGCTGCTCCACCGAACCCCAAACCTGGAGCCTCCCACCCTTGATCTCAACCCAGCAAATTCTAGGGAATTTTCACATTCTGCCTCATAAATACCAGGAATTTGGACGTTTTCACTCTGGATGCCCTCCTGGGCTCTCCTTCTCTCCCAGGTCACCTCCACAGGACACATGCGGCTCCAAGCCCCAATGTCCAGCCTGGCCCTGGACACTCCCAGGGATCCAGGGGCAGCCACAGCTGATCTGGGAATTCCAGCCCAGCTCCTCCCCACCCTCACAGCCAGGAATTCTCAATTCCCAATATCCCATCTAACCCTGCCTCTGGCACTTTGCAGCCATTCCCTGTTGTCCTGTCATTCCAGGCTCTTGGAAAGTTTCTTCCCTTCCCTTCCCTTCCCTTCCCATTCCCATTCCCATCCCAAGGGCTGAGTGTCTCCCGCGAATTCCCCTGTGCCCCTCCAGCACTTACTGAAACCAGTCCTGCCCATCTTAACCCCCCCCAGAACCAGCTGCGGTGCTGATTAAGAGTGATGACTTATTTAGTGCTTCCAGGCTGTTCCCTGTGGGAATTTTGGCACGCTTGGGCTCTGGGGAGCAGATCCATGCTGTTCATAAATCCCAATTCCCCAGCCTGAGGTCAGAAAGGGTTTCTGTGGCCAATACTTGGCTCAGCTCATGCTGCTTGTAGCACCTCTGGCAGGCAGCACCCGAATTCCCAGGGGGATGCTCTCCTGGGGCTCTCTCCAGCCTGCTGGTTGCAGCATTCCATAGAAATCCCATGGATAGGGGAGGGATGCACCTGTTACCTGCTGCTGCCTGTGGGTTGTGCCACTCCACTGCGTTAGGGAGCTGCAAACACCGCCCAGCTCTGCCGCACACTGATCCATCTCCAGCCTTCCCAGCCTGTTATCCAAGGAATCCTCATCTCCGACCCCCTCCTCGTCCCAGTTGTGGGTTCCAGGTGGGAATCGCAGCGGTGTCAAACCTGGGCCGCTCAGGAGTGGTTTTATCACTTAAAGAAACCTCGAGGGAGGCACCAGCAAAACCAGGTTTGATTGGAATTTAACAAAGCTCGGTTTCAGGGTTCACTCTGTTGCTACATAAACACACGAAGGAAAATCAGATCAAACCCAATTTAATCAGATTTACGCAGAGACTGAGGGCACAAAAGGAGAAGAGTGCAAAGGGCAAGAGAGACCCTCCCGTTGAGCTTCTCCTTGCCAAGCTCAGCCTAAGGTTTGATCAAGAGCTTTATGCCTCAAGGATTTAGCGGCACTTAATCATCGAGTAATTTAACACTTGGAGTAAATTGTGCTGGAGCTTTTCGCGAGCACAGCAGGGACTGAACTGCAGCCCTGGCGCTGTTCCTGCTGCTCTTGCTGCAGGGTGTGGGGAACAATTCCCACATGGACGCAAAGGAGTTCGCAGGAAAGGTGAAAATTCCCTCCTCGGGTGCTTTTGGATCTCTCAAAGGAAGGGCTGAGCCTTGAGGAGTGGAGGAGGCAGCCCAGATCCCATCTCAGCTTTTGGGGATGCTCCTCTGAGTGTCACAAATTTGAGGGTTGGGGAGGTCTGAGAGGTGTCACCTTCTGGGGGTGTCCCACTCCCAGGGATGTCCCCATGTTGTCTTTAATCTTAAAATTAAAACCAAAACACAGTTGATGGAGAAAAGGGTTTTTTACCTCGGTGTTTATTTCAGGATATTTGGGTGCAGCACTTGGTCCAGGTGGAATGCCCCAAAAATGCACACAATCATAGGCCTTGCTAATTAGCACATCTATCAAAGATGCCCCAGTGAGAGGCTGGAGGGATGAAGCCCTCGTTGTGAGGAACCTTCCCCCTGGCTGGGCCTGTCTGAGGTTCCAAAATGTGTTCTGGAGAGGCCCTTGGTGTCTGGGGCTCCCAGGATGTTTGCTCTCCTGGTTTAATGGTGCCGTGGGGCTGAGCTGAGTTATCAGCCTTGGGAAGTCACAGTGTGTGGGCTAAAAGCACTGAGAATACGTAGAACTGTATAAAAGAGTGTGGAAGAGGGGTATAAAAGGCAAAAAAATCATCCTGGTATCACCCATCCCGGGGTTGTCCCGTTCCCAGGGAGATGCTGAGGTCCAGGAGGGCTCCAAGTGCCTCACACAGAACATTTGGTTAAAGGATCTGGTTAAACATCACTGCTTGGCTTCTGCCACCTCTCCGTGTCCAGGATTTTTCAGGGAAGTAGTTTTCCAAGGTTGCAGGGAATGCTGGAGCTTCTCATCCCCATCCTGGCTCAGCACCATCCTCACCTTGGCCGTGCGAGTTCCTGATAAGGTTTGGGGAAGCCTTATCACCCAAATCATTCCAATGCTGAGGGTTAACGAGAATTCCTGAAATTGTGGAGCAGCCTGAGGAGTGGGAGAAGGGAAAATCCTCCTCCTCCACCATTCCCAGGAATGACCTGGCCCTGCTCAGAGCCATCACTGAGTTCCTGTGGGAATAGGATATGGTGATGGGAGGAAAATGTCCCAACTTCTGCTCCTCAGGTTTGAAATCCCCCTGGAAAAGCAACTCTGGAGGTGTGGCCTTGGCCTCCTCTTCCCTGGATTTGACCTGGACTGGTCCTGCTGGAGTGGTTGGAAATATTTTTGGGAGCACTGAGGAAGGTGTAACCTCCTGATCTGTCCAATCTACTTGGAACTGGAGCTGAGGGATGCAGGAAATGCATTCCTGTGTTTTTCCCACCCAAGAGGTGGGAATTGGGACAGCAGAGCTCTGCCGGAATGGAGTTTTCAGGAGAGCAGGGACCTGAGCAGGCACCAGCTTTGCTCATGGATGCTGTTGATGAGTCAACTCTTTCCTTCAGAATTCCTGAGGAAAATGAGGAGGAACTCGGACCTTTCCCATGCCTGCAGCCTGTTCCTGCTACCAGATAGAGCTGCTCCCTCCCAAGATCCCAGGAATCTGCCGTGTTTCCATTCTGTGCTGCTTTTTTCCCACTTTAAAAGGCATTTTTCAGCTAAGAATAAATTCCTTTTGTTTCTTATTCTTTTGAGCCTTCATCCCATTTGGATTTGAACATGAGGAAACCATTCTTCCATTGGAGTCCCCTCAGGCAGCACCCCATTTTGTCCAAAATATTGAGTATTAATCCTTAATTATTTTATTCCCGTATTAGAGATATTTGAAGGAATTTCATAGCCAATGGTTTTTTTTTGCCCCCTCAGAGTCTTTAGTAACTATTTTTTGTTTAAGAAGATCACAAATCACTGGAGGTGCCCAAAAGAAATCCTTGGAGGCTGTAAATTATCTTTTTCCAGTGCTCTGGGACAGCACTGAAGATTTCCAGACATTTCCTGATGGCACAAGGACTGTGGGAGACTCAGCTCCAGAATTCCAGCCCTGCCTCATCCCCACCTTTCTGCTCATTCCTTCTCATCCCTCCCTAAATTCCACCACATTTTTGGGACAAACCAGATCTTGGAGCCAGCAAATTCTTACTCAGTGAGGACCCCAGCTCTGCCAAAGCTGGAATTTGGAATCCTGGCTGTGTATTCCACGTGTTTTAAAGGGAAGCAGCAGGTATTGAGTTTGATAAGGAAAAGGATGGAATATTATTTGGAATTTTTAATGCTTCTAGATGAAACATGCTCTGACATTTCCTCCACTAAACTCACTGGCTGAATATTCCACAATCTCCCCTTGGTTATGTTAAATGCCTTTGAAGGAGTAACCAGAGCAGCATTCAGGGAAGAACCACTGGATAGGGAATGGCTTCTATCCCATAAAAATGCAAATTAACCCTCGGGAAAGGGTATAGGAATATGTATAGGAAACAAAAACGAGTTTCAAACAGAGCCCAGAGGAGCTCTGCGAACACCTCAAATGATGCCGCAAAGAGAATTTCCCAGCTCTTTCCCAAATTTTTTTGCTTTGTTTTCAGCCCTGGATTCCTACCAGAACTCGACTGAGAAGATTCCAGTGTCCTGACAACTCCCTGCTTTTCCAGCACCTTCATCAGTGGGGCATTGCCACGGAAAAGAAAGGATTTTTTGGTGTCTCCATCATCAGAAAATATCCATCCCCCCACGCCGAGCGTTCTGGGATGTGATGATCATTTCCAGGGAGTGAGTGGCCATTCCTGCAGGATGCTGAGGAGAACATCCAGGTGTGTTGTAAGAACTGGACAATTTTCCAAGGATCTACCTTGGGAAACTCCTGGCTCTGAAGGGCCAACACCAAACAGCTCCAAGAAGTTTTCCATCACTGCAGGGCTTTCCTTGGAGACTCTGCTGGCACTGGAAGTGTCCAAGGCCAGGTTGGAGCAACCTGGGTTAGGGGAAGGTGTCCCTGCCCATGGCAGGGGTGGAGCTGGATGAGCTTTAAGGTTCTTCCAACCAAAACCATTCCAGGATTCCATGAAAACAGAGAACCTCAGTGAGACACAGTTTTCCCAATTTCTGCCAAAAGACTTTTCCATTTATTTGGGATGATTCTTTTTACAGCAGATGTTCTTCCCTGCAGAATCCTGGGTTTTCCATAGAAGATGAGTTGATTTCAAATCCTCGTGGTGTTCCAGAATCTCCCTGCAGGGATGGGGTGTGGTTGCTCTGGGATGTGTGTGAGGAACCTGGAATGTTTTTCTCCTGCTGAGGTGGCTTGAGGCTGTGAAATAGGGCACTGGATCAAATCCAGCATCCTACGGAAGAAACCACTGGATGGAAAACCCCAGAGCTGCAATTTCCCTCATCTTCCTCATTCCTGCTCTCTTGCTTCCCTTTTCCAGTGGAATTTTTATTTCTAATTCCCAGTGCATGGCCTATTCCCACAGGTTTCTCCCATCGTGGCGTGGCCATGCCACCATTCCCATCTGCTCCAAGGAAATCTTCCCACGGAACTGCAAACATTCATTTTCTGGAGCTTTCCTGCGGAGAAGTCTTTGCCTTTGCTTTTCCACTGTTGAATATGGATATTTCCTTTTCCATATGTGGTGGGATGGGAGGCATCTCTCGGTCCACCGGAAGGAATTCCTCAGGCAGGAGAGTTGGAATGAGATGACTTTCAGGTCCTTCCAACCCAAACCATTCCAGGATTCCATAAATAACATTGCTATCAGGATCTGTTCCCAAGGATGTTCCCAACATTAGAAGAGGCAGGAGAAAGGCACTGAAAGGAAATATTTTCCTGGGAAAATATAAAGGAAATATTTCCTTGGGATGAAGGTGCCGGTGCCTCACTGATCCTGGTTTTTGTTTGCCCAGGTCACCCCCACGCCAGGCTTGTTCCCAGGAATTGCGTCTGCAAGGGAAGCTCAAAGTCACTTTGTTGGCAAAACCTTTGGATCATCTCTTGGGGCTGTTGGCAGGAAATCAGCGATGACGGAATTCCATGAAAACTGCTTCCAGCAGGGAAATTGGATTACCAGTGTGAGAGTCCTGGGCAGGTCTGGCAGCCTCAATCCCACAGACACCACTCCCAGATTTATCCGCGTTGTGGACAGGCCTGGGGCCTTCCTGCCCTGCTTCCAATTTTTAGCCTTTTTTGCCTTTTTTTTGTGTGTAATTCCTGCTGATATCCAGCATCCCATTCCAGGATTTTAACACCCTTTTTGTTCCTGCTGGATTGTGCTGGGGCTCAGGCAGGCAGGAGTCCCCAGGCCAAGGTGGCTGCCACAGGAATTGTCTGGGCCGCGTTCCAGCTTTGGGATGGTTATTTCTGGAAGCACTTGGAATTGTTTCATTCCCATTGGAATTTCGGCACTCTGGAATTGTTCTTCCAGAGGGAGCCACCAAGATGATTGGAGGTGGGAGGAAAGGCTGGGAGAATTCCTGTTATTTATGAGGCAGAATGTGGCAACTCCCTAGAATTTGCTGGGTTGAGGTCAAGGGTGGGAGGCTCCAGGTTTGGGGTTCGGTGGAGCAGACATGTCAATAAAGTTAATATTCACTGGTTTTGGGAACAAAATAAGGTTGATAATAGATATAAAAGCTACCTGCTTTGAGTAGCCATTGCTCTTTCTGCCCTCCTGGAGCACAGCCTGTGCCTCCAAAACCTTGATAAGAACAGAAAATAAACAAGCTTTAAAACAGCAAAAACCGCCCCTCATTTAATCTTTTCAAAACATGAGACGCTAAAATAAAAAAACACAGCCAAGCCAAAAGTCAAAGTCCAAAAATCCCCCTAGCAGTCTGGGCCGCGTTCCAGCTTTGGGATGGCTATTTCTGGAAGCACTTCCAGAGTCCCAAAATCCCCGGAGGAGTCTCACGGTGACTCCAGGGCTGCTTTGTGCCTGTGGGGTTCTGAGGGTGACTCTGCCTCGGGAGCTGGGGTTGGGTTGTGCTGATTCCCTGGAGCAGATCCATGGATTTGGGATCGGGAGAGGGTGGGTGGCTCCCAGGGAGAGATTTTGTGCTTCTGCTGCAACAGGAATTCCTTCTGGAATTGTTCTTCCAGAGGGAGCCACCAAGATGATTGGAGGTGGGAGGAAAGGCTGGGAGAATTGAGATTGTTCAGCCTGGACAAGAGGAGCTTTAGGGTGGCCTCGTTGTGACCTTCCAGGACCTGAAGGAGCTGAAAGAAACACGGAGAGAAATTGTTTCCAAGAGCCTGGAATGACAGGACAACAGGGAATGGCTGCAAAGTGCCAGAGGCAGGGTTAGATGGGATATTGAGAAGGAATTCCTGTCTGGGAGGGTGGGAAGGAGCTGGGCTGGAATTCCCAGATCAGCTGTGGCTGCCCCTGGATCCCTGGAAGTGTCCAACTCATCCAGGCTGGACGAGGCTTGGAGCCACGTGTCCCGTGGAGGTGACCTGGGAGAGAAGGAGAGCCCAGGAGGGCATCCAGAGTGAAAACGTCCAAATTCCTGGTATTTATGAGGCAGAATGTGAAAACTCTTCCACGCTCTCGGCCAGGATCCATCTGGAGCCTTCTATTTAGAGCCTTGTTTTGTTCCAGCCTTTGCTTTTCATCAATGACAGGTGAAAAACGTCCTTTTTTTTTTCCTTTGGACGTTCTTGAGCTCCAGGCGTGTCCCCGAACTGCCCACTGCTCGTTTGACTTTCATCCGACGGGGAACTGCACAGCGAGTCCTCCATCCATTATTCCAGCTCGTTTTTATTCCTCTGCTTGGTTTAATGCCATTTCCAGACCTTTCAGAGCACAATAAGTCGCCAAAAGCCGCAATACTCGGCAGGTTCCCGCGGCTGCTCTTATCACAGCAGATAAAACTGTTGTGTTCCAGAAGGTTGGGCTGGCTCTGGTTTTCCTCTTTCCCGATATTCTCAATATTTATTTCATCCTGCTGCTCCGTCTTTCACTGTCTTCACATCCATGGGAATAAACGGCACAACCCCAGGGGGAGAACAGACCATCACAGGTGGAAAAAAGCTTGTAGGTAAATCTGTTTATCCTACATGGAATTATGGAATATCCCAAGCTGGAAGGGGTCCAGAGGCTGATCCCAGAAGGAGTAGATCCATGTAAAACCAGTCCTGCTCACTTCTGTGCAATATTTGCATTGTGTCCAGGTCAGCAGCTTGGTGGTTTTACAGCAGGAAGGAGAAAAAGTTCCAAAGGCAAAGAATTCCATGGAAAAGTCCTTTTTGGGGTGTGTTTGTTGGTGCAGGGAGTGAGGTTGTGCCAGGGATACCCCGTGGGACAAAGGGCTCATTGTGGCTGGCTCTGAGCAGGTCTGTGAGGCAGCTGAGCCTTGAGGATCCTGGAAAAGCTGCTGGAAACTCCTCTCCAGGCACATTGAAGATGGAATTCATTAAACAGCAGAATTCCAGAGCTGGGGGTGGGTGCATCCACCCCCTCCTCCGGATCAGCAATAAAGGTGTTAAACAGGGCTGGCCCCAGGACTGAGCCTTGGGAGTGACCACCAGCTGGGTTTAGCTCCATTCCCACCACTTCCCAGTATTTCATCCACCCATCCAAGGCAGGAGCTGGCAGTTTCTCCAGGAGAATTCTATGGGAAGCAGTGGGAAATGCTTTATGAAATCCGTGTGGTCACATCCAGAGCTTTTCCCTCACCCACTGAGCAGATCCTGCTGCCGGGGAAGGAGCTCAGGATGCTCAGGCAGAACCTGCCTTGGACAAACCCAGACCAGCTGGGACTGATCCCGTGGTTTTCCTGGCATCCAGGGCGATCTGCTCCATGGCTTTCCCTGGTACTGAGCTCAGGCTGGCAGGCCTGGAGTTGCCTCCTTCCAGCCCTTCTTGTCCCATGTGGGATCCTGCAGTCACCCCAGACCTCCCCAGGTACCACAGCTGCAGGGAAATGATGGAGAGGGGCTCCATGAGCACTTCCCTTGGTGCCTTTGGGGGATCCAATCCATTCCCATGAACTTGTGGGGTATCCATGTGCTGCAGCAGCTCCCAGACTATTTCCCCTTGCACTGGGGGCTTCGTTCTGCTCCCCATCCCTGTTTTCTGGCTCAGATACCTGGAAAATGAATGGCTTTGCTGTTAAAGACTGAGGCAGAGAAGGACCTCAGCCTTTTCCTCATCCTTTATCCCCATGCTTCCAGCTTTATCCAATGGAAGTTTCCCATGGCTTCCCTTTCACTACCGTCCTATTCCCAGAAATATTTTTCTTGTCAGCTGGATTAAGTTCCAGGAAGAAAGATGATCCCAGCCCATCGACTTCCTCCGAGGTGCTGTGAACGAAATACCCGAGCAGGGAAACCTCTGAGGCCTCGATTTCTGTAAGTATTAAAATTGTGATGGAAATTATCCAACGCTCGGAGCAAAAACCTGATAAAATGTCAGGGTTGTCGTGGCTTTAAACACACAAGCAGCCAACGCTTTGTCAAATCCTGTTGGAATTTTAGTCAGCCAAAGGAGTTGTTGTTTCACACAGAGATGTGCACACAGGATGAGGTTTTTTTTTGGGGGGGAGGAAAGAATAATGAACTTGCTCCTCCAAGCCCTGCAATTCCTGAGTTTCGGCAGCATCCATGAAGGGAGCCTGATAAAAATCTTCGGAGGGAACCCAGCTGGGTGTGGGGAGCTTATTTATGGGCAGGGATTTGAGTGCATCCAAGGATTTCTGCTGCTGCGTCCGGCTGTATTTTGGTCTTGGTGTAACTGATGGAGCCACGAGAGGGGAACATTAAAGAAGCACAGACTGGCTTGATCCAAATAATAGAATTGAGGGGAAAAAAAAAAATCCAGCCGGGAGCAAAGCTTTGAATACAAAGCTGATCTCGGGGTGGGCTGGGATTCAAAGAGACAAAAAGAACACGTCTGCTTTTCCCGAGGGTGGGGCTGGTCCAAAATCCAAAGCCCAGGAGATTCCTGGGAAGCTGGGTGGGATTTTAGGGACCTGACAGGACCACTCAGCACGAGAAGGGATAATTTGGTGCTGCTGCAGTCAAGAATCAATTCCTGAATCCCGAGAAGACACAGGAAAAATGGGATGAGCCACCCCTGGCTCAGCACCATCCTCAGGACACCTGGAGGTGGTTTCTGGGGTGTTTTCCTCCTCAGACCATGTCTGGAGGAGCAGCAGCTCTCAGAGGGGATTTTTGATGGCTGTAATTAATTTAACGGAGATTTTCAGTCTCTCCAAATACTTTTTCCCTGTTGGAAGTTTTCCTTCAGCCTGGAGAAGGGGTGGATGTGGGAAGAACTCTCTTTGTGGCCTTCCAGCACTTAAAGGAGACATAAAAGAGGGAGAGAGACTTTTTCCTTGGGCAGGTGGCGAGAGGAGAAGGGGAATGGTGTTAAACCAAAAGAGGAGAGATTTAGGTGGGATTTTGGGAAGGAAATCCAGACTGGGAGGGTGGGGAGGGACTGGAATGGGTTTTCCCAGAGAAGCTGTGGCTGCCCCTGGATCCCTGGAAGGTTCCAAGGCCAGGTTGGAGAGCACTTGGAGCAGTCTGGGACAGTGGGAGGTGTTCTATGACAGAGGAGTGGAACTGGATGGGATTTAAGATCCCTTCCAACCCAAACCATGCAGGGATTCCGGAATTTCCAGGATCTGATTCAGCACCTTCCCTGTAAGGCTGTGCTGATGACACAATTCCCGTGGAACAGAAAATCCCTGGATTATCTTTCTTTGCTCAGCTTTCCCTTGGATCAGGGTTTCGCCTCCAGCCTGCAACACCATCCCCACCTCAGTGACTGCACCGAAAGCTGCGTGGGCACCAAAACAAAATCTGCTTTAGGTTTTCCTGTTTAACTCCTCCTCTAAGGAGATTCTGCATCCCGAGCTCCTTTTGTCTGGAATCGTTCGGAGCCGGTTCATTTCCAGCTCCCATCCCCAGCAATCAAGGGGTTGATTTAATCACCCTTCCTTTGTGTTCTTGATTAAAAGGGAGCAGAAGAGAGACAAAGAGAGGCTGCAGCCGAGACCTCGCTGGAGCCAGCAGCACAAAACGCTGCTAATTCAGTCACATTCCAGGCCAAATGCAGCCTGAATATTTTCGGGATTCTCTGACAGGAATTTTTCTTTTCAGGTGTGCCTCTCGAGGAAGCTGAGACCACCGGTTTAGTTTAAAATCTGCCTTATTTAAGAGTTTAAATTATCATCACATCAGCCCAACCCTCAAAATCCAAATGTTTCAGCAGCTCTGGAGCCAACTGCTGTCCCAGCAGGGCTTCAAAATCCAAGGGTGCATCCCAATCCATCCTTCCACAGGCAGCTGGAGATTTCAAGGCTGCCTGGTGTGGGACCACAGGATAAATCTTGTAGAAATGATAGAAAAATGATTAGAAATGATAAATCCTGTAGAAATGATGTTTTAGGGCCCAGTTTACAAATTACTCTGTTTATAGATTGAAAATTAGAAATTAGGTTTTATTATTAAGATATTATCAAAGGAAAATTAAGTTTGTTTTTCTTTAGCTTCTTAGCTCGAGAGCGTCCGTGTGTCTGTGAACAGACAATCTCTGCGTGTGTACAACGTAAACTATGAAAATCACATCTAAAAATAGAAATTTTCATTGGTTAAGGAGAACAACTGTCATTATCAAAACAACTGTCATATTTACATTTTTTTCTACTTGAAAACAATTCTAACAGACTTAGTGCTACAAAAATTGGTCAGGTAAAAAATGCTTAAAAAAAGATTTTTTTTTGAGTTACTACAAAATCCCTGGGCTTTTCCAAGCGGAATGGACTGGGTGGGACTTTATGGCGTACCCCAAATAGCCTACTCTACACTCAAAAAATGAATTTTGGACCTTTCTGCGCCTTTAAACTGAGCCTGAAAGGGGAGAGAGAGAGAGAGAAAAAAAAAAAAGGAGAGAGACAGAATTTTCCTGAGACTTGGAGAAGGGAAGGATCCAGGGAGAGCTCAGAGCTCCTTGCAGGGCCTGAAGGAGCTCCAGGAGAGCTGGAGAGGGACTGGGGACAAGGGATGGAGGGACAGGACACAGGGAATGGCTTCCCAGTGCCAGAGGGTAGGGATGGATGGGATATTGGGAACTGGGAATTCCTGGCTGGGCTGGAATTGGCAGAGCAGCTGTGGCTGCCCCTGGATCCCTGGAAGTGTCCAAGGCCAGACTGGATGGGGCTTGGAGCAGCCTGAGATGGTGAGGGGGCAGGAATGGGATGGGATTTAAATTCCCATCCATCCCAAACCATTCCATGATTCTCCCTAATGAGAGAATGGCAATAGGAAAAGGTTGAGGATCCACAGAATGAGTTTTCTTGCAGGGAATGTGTTTGTTTGGAGAAGAACTGGCAGAGTTTCTGTGTGCCAGGGCAGAGCTTGGGCACTGCCACCCTAAACCACCGTGGGTGAGGGGCTGGGCACTGCCTGTGGGATTTGCCTGAATTCCAACACTTTTCCAGGAGTGTTCTGCACAGTTTGGGTGCAGGTGCCAGTCTGGCTGTGTTTACCTGGGAAAAGCTTTTCCCGATGTGGGATTTGAAGGCACCACCCCATGCTGATCCCATGGGATAAGTCTGGATGCAGAAATGCTCTCTCTGCACTCCAGATTCCCCTCCTTGCCTGGTTGGAGAAGATTTGAGCCCCTAAAAGTGAGATTAGAAAATCCCTTGGCTTTGGATCTCTCTCCTGGCTGGAGTCACAGCTCCCTAAATCCTCTTTGGAGCTCAGCTGGAGCTGCTTCCCCTCCTCTCCCACCACTCCACGCTGGATATTTGTGTGAGCCTTTATTTCCCCAACCTTCCAGCACTTCATCACCTCAAATGCTGCTTTCTTTGTGAGGTCTCTGCTATTTCATGTGAGATATGAAGGGTTTTCCTTTTCCTTTTTCGCTTTTTTCCCCCATTTCTTTGTTTTCCTCCCACATCAAAGCCTCGGTAATTGATCAGCTCCCCATCAGCAGGGCTGCTCGATTATCCCTGATATCCTCCTCTGCTCCCAGCAGGCTCTCCACGAGCACTCTTCAGTCCTGGGAAAACAGGCCACTCATCCTTTCTCTTATCAGAGATGTGCTTGATAGCGTTCTGGGCTGGATTTGCTGGATGGGGGCTGTGTTTCTCTAGGGAAAAGAGAGTATTTGCTGAGCTGAAGGGCTCTCGGGCTCAGCAAAGCATCCTCGGCACTGTGGCTTCGAGAGTGTTTTGGGGATAATTTGGTATTTTGGATTTATGGATGGATAATTCTGCTGCTTTCTCACCCTGCCTCACCTTTAGGTCCTGATTTCACCCATCCAGACTCATCACTAAAATAAAATCTGGGTTTTTTTTTGGTGTGGGAGTTTCATTCCAAACCAAATCCTGGTTGTGGCCGTGAAGTTTTCCACCAGTTTGATGCATCTGCTTCCTGAGGGTTAATAATAATAATTCCTGGTTTTTATTGGGGCCGTGCAGAGAGCAGAGCTTTGGCTTTGTGGGAAGGGAGCGTTGACATCCGGCTGCTTTGTCACAGGGAATTAAAACAGAAAACTAAGACTTGACAGAAATGGAAGAGCAACGATTTGTCAGTGAGAAATATTGGATTTGTGCTCTGTCTCCTGTCACCGATCCATTTGTCACGTCTGGTGGCCGAGTGTGTTTGAAATCTGTCACTTCAAAAGCATCAGGGCCCCACCGTCCTATTCCTCATTTTTTTAAGGTGGTAATTTGGGATTTTCTCTTCGTAATGAGGTTGGATGGAGCTCCGAGCAACCTGGGATGGCAGAAAGAGTGGGATGAGATGGGATTTAACTTGGAAATCAACCTGGAGTTTTGTGAAAAGTTGGGCTGCAAGCCTTGAAGGGAAACAGGACACAGCTCATGGGGTGTGTCTTGGTTTGAAGGACAGGTGTCTGCTAAGGAGGGCAGGAGCCTCCCTTGGAATGGAAGATGCAACCTCCCTTTCCTCCGAATTATTATAATTTTGAAATCAAGGGGCTTTCAGGCAAAAATATAAGGAATAGGAATAGAAGTTCTTTACTAATACATATCTACCTATATATATATATATAAAACAAGGCAGAGAAATACTGGTTTAAACTGACATAGTCAGGGTACAGGTAGCAGTCCCATGAGATGGTGGCTGCGTCCTCCTGAAGTGATGGATGTGGTTCTGTTGGAGCTGTGATCCTGGAGAAAGGTCTGNGTTATTATTAACAGGAGATAGTCCAGGGGTGAGTTATCATTAGCATGAGATAGTCCAGGGGTGAGTTATCATTAACAGGAGATAAACCAGAATTGAGTTATCATCAACAGGAGATAGTCCAGAATTGAATTATCATTATCAGGAGATAGTCCAGGGGTGAGTTATCATTAACAGGAGATAGTCCAGGAGAGAGTTATCATTAACAGGAGATAATCCAGGGATGAGTTATCACTAACAGGAGATAGTCCAGAATTGAGTTATCATTAAGAGGAGATAGTGCTGAGGGAGGAGGCAGGGAGCACTGCCCCACCTGGTTCCAACAGCTGGTGAAGATGGTGACAGAACACAGATTTTTGGGCACATCCCACACTGTAACCTAGGACAGGGTGGAGGCTGACGAGGTGTGGAGCTCCCTGGGTGTCCCCCTGCCCTGTCAATGGCATTGATCAGATGCTGCCATCGGTAATTTGGGATCGATCAATCCTGGGGTGAGCTTGGGCTGCCTGGGCAGGGCTGAGCTTTGGGAGGAGCAGAGTGGGCAGTAAATGGTGACTCTCTGCTCCCGCTGGGCACCACTAAACTGCAAATTTGGGGCTGCTCTGAGAGCAGGACATTGCTGCTGATGGATGAACTCCGACATTCCCAACCCAAGGGCTTCCCATGGACAAAACCCAGGATATATCAACTGGAGCTGGAGGAATTAATGTGTCCTGCTCGGTTAATTGGCTCCTTCAGCTGCCCCTCCAGAGCTGCTCTGCTGTGGGGGGAATTATTGTCTGGTTCCTTACGGATTCTCAGTTCCTGAAGGATCTGGAGCCACTGGGATTGGGGCAGAGTTGAGGTCACCTGAAGTGCAGGGGTTAAAACATTGTGACTCCTGGAGCTGGGAATAAAATTTGGGATAATAATGACCTTAAAGGCTGTTTTTTTCCTGGCTTGGAGAAAAATTCTCATAGGAATCTGAGAGGATTCCTCACTGCTTTTTTTATAGGGATGAGCTCTAATTGTCGCCACAGTCAGCTGCAAAAATGAATATTTTCCCTTTTTCTGTTGGAGAGGGAAGTTCATTACAAAGCCATGGATGTTGTGGTTGGAAGTGCCAGCAGATCCTGCCTGGCAATGAGGGATTGATTAGGGAATTTATCAGGAAATCTGGTTTGTGGTTCAGGCAGAATTCCCTCCCCCCTCCCCGTGTGTGAAATCACTGAGCAAATCAAACTCAGCCTATCATGAAAATCAAAACTTAAAACTGACTCCAGCTCAAAATTCCCAACCCAGGCTCAGACTTGGCAGGCTCACAATGGGACCCGCAGTCATTAATCTGTGATTGATTAGCAGCTCTAATATTAATGACCAAAGAAGCAATTAACAAGGCTGAGCTTGGCATGGGTTTGAACAGAAATATTATTTGAGCAATCCGAGTCTTTAAAATGAATTTGTTTGACTCTAATTTCACTTCAATAGGAATCAAACGAAGTGTTGTGTGTTCGGCTGGAGCGCTGGGAGAATTCCACAGCTCCAGTTGCATCCCCAGGCAGGATGGGACCCTGGAATCCACCTGAAAACGAGGAAATTCCCTGCAGCTTCCTTGATTTCTGGTGGGCAGGTCCAAGCAGAGAATTGATCCTCAGAGGTTTGGTCAGGGATTGGTTTATTTTTGGTTTGATTCCTCTGGGGAATGGAAATGGGAACAGTTTTGGTGCTGGGAGAGCTGGAAAAGGATTTTGGGATTGGGGCTGGGAGGATGCTCAGCTTTGCCTGTGGAGCAGTTTTGATGCTGTCCTTTTAAACCTTAATTAAAATTACTTCTGGACTGATTTATTTACAGCACATCCTGGATTTTTGCCTTTTCCCTGATTTTTACCTGGATTTTGTTGGTTTTTGGGGGTGGTTGAGCCCATTGGCTGTGTGTGGATCTCAGAGGGGCTCCCAGGGAGCATCCCAGGGCTGGCCAGGCTGTTTGATTTCTGAATTCCTGGGATTGTGAGGTGTTCCTGAGGCCTCAGAAATCTGTGGGAATCAAATCCCAGGAGATTTCCAGCTTGGCTGTGGAAATTTGGTGGGATTGGTTGGAATAACAGCAGCGATGATAAAAACTCCTCTGTCCTGTTCCATCTTTTCCTCAGGATGGCTCTTCCTGCTGCTCCAGTGGGCCTGGTTGGAGACCTCCCATGGAGAATGTGGGATTTTTGAGGTGCTCAGAAATCTGGAATATTTGTGTTCCCGTCAAAATCTGGGCCAAAAATCTGATTTAACATCCAGAATCTCCCTGTTGTCCCTCATTTCCCATTCCCAGTCCGATGGGAGAAGCTGTGGGATGTTGTTCCCTCCTTCCCAGTGCTGCTGTTTCCAAGGAAAACATCCCCGGGCTGCTGCCACAGGCACCAAGAGGGATTAAACAGGGAATAAAAATGAGGAATAATGTGAAAAAAAGAGCTAAGAGAGGCCTGAGATTCACCAGCGTCCTTCCCAAATTCCATCCCGATGATGCATGGCGTGGATACAGCAGCAGGAATGCTGCTTGCGGATCCCCGGAGATTTCCTGATGGATTTGGGGGAGCTCTGAGCAAAAGGCTGCGCTGCTGGTGATGGATTAACATTCCTGGTGGGCAGGAATGGAGCCCAGAACTTGGAATTCCTGGTGGGAGCTGCAGACAGCAGATGGGATTTGGC
Organism: Vireo altiloquus; assembly: GCA_013396875.1. Taxonomy (NCBI): domain Eukaryota; kingdom Metazoa; phylum Chordata; class Aves; order Passeriformes; family Vireonidae; genus Vireo; species Vireo altiloquus. The sequence continues at coordinate 18,423 of VZRF01009220.1, read as the reverse complement.
TCCCGGGTGTGTGGTGGTGAAATGAGGACAAATGTGAGAGGGAGGCTGTTCCTTGTCCATAAAAAAGGGGATTTCAGGGAGTTTTCCTGGCTGAACTGAAGTGCAGGGGCTTAAATATTGTTTGGTATTCCTTGAGCTGGGACTGAAATATGGGATAATAATCACCTTAAAGGTTGGTTTTTCCCTGGCTTGGAAAAAGCCAATGGAAACTCTGGGAATTTGTGGTCCTTCAGCCAGATGGGATAGGAGGGACTCGGTTCTGGAAAATGTTGGATTCCATGTTAAAAGTGACACCTCATCCCTGGAATTGTCCAAGGTCAGGCTGGATTGGGCTTGGAGCATCCTGAGATACTGGAAAATGTCCCTGTCCATGGCAGGGGTGGAATGGGATGGGATGGGATGGGATGGGATGGGATGGGATGGGAATGGGATGGGATTTAAGGTTCCTTCCAACCCAAACCAGTCTGGAATTCCATGATGATGGCTCTGTGTCACTCCGGTGGGAAGGGAGGACAGGAATCTCTGGATTTTCAATCATCCAGAAGCTCCAGCCATGCCCAGGATCTCATTTTCCTTGGAATATCTGAGTTCCAGCTGTGCCCATTTCCCTGCCCGGAACAGCCCCATTTGGGCTGTGGAAATATCAGAGGGATAAAAATAATTTAATAAAAACCTATTATTAATTGAGTAACCATGGAACAAATGGTGCTCAGCAGCTGTTTCAGGTTTTTTTTTTCTCACAGAATTCTTGGATATATGGAAATATGTAGGGAATATATGGAAATATATAAGGAATATCTGAAATAATATAAGGAATATATGTGAAGATATAAGGAATATATGGAAATATATACGGACTATATGGAAATATTTACATAAATATATTTTATGAGGGGCTACAAGCTCAGGAATAATTTCCCTTTTATTTTTAGATGCCTTTGCTGTGTGGGAAAACTTAAATTTTCCTTTAATTCGAATCCCCCAGCAGTACTTGAGTAAGAAATGTGTTTGTTAATTTCCCACTGTTTGCTAACATAACAGCAATTCCATGTTTAAAATGCTAAAATCCTGGAATATTTGGGGGTTGGAAGGGAGCTTAAAGATAATTTTATTCCATCCCCTCCCATGGGCAGGGACATCTTCCCCTATCCCAGGTTGCTCCAAGCCCCTTCCAAGGTTGCTCAGAGTCCTGTCCCAAGTTTCTCATCCCATTTTCCTGGTAAAGGCAACACGAAAATATGAATATTCCTTGTAGGAGCAGCTGTTATTTTACAGGACAAGCAGCTTTTTGACTGGGGGGAAAAAAAATCCTTAAAATATTTGACAGGCAGATCCCAAAATATTTGGATTAATAGAGGAAAAAATAAATGGATTTTTTTTTCCCCCAGGCTTTGTTTATTTGTGCCGTTCTTGAAATAAATGTGGGTTAGAGCAGGAGCTGACGCATCCAGACTGCAAAAATCATGGAGGTGATGGATGAGGAAATGGTGTTGGAGCTGGGAATTGTTTATTGGGATTAAACATTCCAAGAAGGAGCTGGGAGGGTTGGAAGTTCTCCTCTGTAGTTGGCAGTGACCTCCAAGGGAGGCTCCACCCTGAGAGCCACAGGAGGAGGAAAATACCTTGGACAGGAGAAAATGGGGAGAAAATAGCCACAAATAGGCTGGAATTGGTCTTTATTTCCTAAATCTGAAGGATGCAGTTTAATGAGTAAATTATGAAAGTGTGCAAGGCCAGGTTGGAGCAGCGTGGGGTAGTGGAAGTTGTCCCTGCCCATGGCAGAGGTGGAATGGGGTGGGATTTAAGGTCCCTTCCAACCCAAACCATTCTGGAATTCCATGATGTGGACTCTCCACCAGGGATATGGGCTGGAAAAGGACCAGGTTGCAGGACAGGACAGGGAAAGGGACAAAGAAACCAAATTCTATCCAAAAAGAGAAGTGATAAATGTTAAAAACCCTGGTTAAAAACCAAGAGCAGCCGCACTATGCATGAAGCAAATCTCCCTCATTCCAACCTGGAGCAGCCTGGGATAGCGGAAGGTGCCCATGGCAGGTGTGGAATGGGATGAGCTTCCTTCTCTTCCCACCCAAACCATTCTGGGATCCTGGACCTGAGGTTTGTGGTGGCTTTTGTCACCTCTGTCACGTGGAGAGGAAGGAAATCCTCCCCCTCTCCCTATTTTCTTGGTCTGAAAGCGTCGAGGAAACTTCCACTGAGGTGTTGTAGGAAATTCGTGCTCCGTCCTTGAACAGCTTCCGACTGTGTCCTCTGCCAGATTTCCTGTTCTCCAGAAACGATTTTCCCACTTGGAGTCGGCAAACAAGCAATAATTTAAATCCAGAGGAGCAGCCGGCGGAGAGAAATCATGGCCTGATTAATTGAAACCATTCGGTGCTGCAGGAAGCCTTTTCCCCAAACTGGATGTGGATCCTCGGTGAGGCAGAGTTAAAATGCTTGGAAGTTAAAATGCTCCAGAAGTAGGAAAATGGGAGTGAGAGCAACGGAATGATGACACCGTTACGGATAAATCACCTGATTTCCCACAAAAGAGGGAGGGAATTTCCAGGCTGGCTTCTCAACAGGTCTCTTCTCTCGGGAAAAGTGTTGATCTGCACCACCCAAGGAGGTGGAGGCACAGGGAAATCAGGGATTTAGGGGAAAGCTTGGAAGGGAAATGTGGAAATTTCTCCTGTCTTCATTTTGGAAGTAAAGTGGCGTCATGTTTGTGCTGTTTTGGGGGGCTGGGGGAGGTGCTGGAAGACAAGGTGACAATTTGGGGGGTTTTTCTTCTTAAAAGAATATTTTCATTTCTGTATTCTTCGGCAACCAGAAAGGAAGAGAGATGGAGAGGGATCTGGACGAGATGGAGAGACAGGACACAGGGAATGGCTTCCCACTGCCAGAGGGCAGGGATGGATGGGATATTGGGAAGGAATTCCTGGCTGGGAGGGTGGGAAGGAGCTGAGAAGGAATTCTCAGAGAAGCTGTGGCTGCCCCTGGATCCCTGGAATTGCCCAAGGCCAGGTTGGAGCAACCTGGGGTAGTGGAAGGTGTCCCTGCCCATGGCAGAGGTGGAATGGAGATTTAAGGATTTAAGGTCCCTTCCAACCCAAACCATTCTGGAATTCCATGATGTGGACTCTCCACCAGGGATATGGGCTGGAAAAGGACCAGGTTGCAGGACGGAACAGGGAAAGGGACAAAGAAACCAAATTCTACCCAAAAAGAGAAGTGATAAACGTGAAAAACCCTGGTTAAAAACCAAGAGCAGCAGCACTGTGCATGAAGCAAATCTCCCTCATTCCAACCTGGAATTTCCTCCCGGCCTGGCACTGCTGCTAATTGGAGTGGGATGTTTTACGAGGGGGGATTAATTCGGCTTCTTTATGCCCTCACACCTCTCCCTTTATTGCTTGCAGAGCTCTCCTCTGGCTAATGAAATTCCATATTTCTGCCCCTCGCGTGTCCCGTTCCTCGGCACACTCCGGAGGAGAGGAGGGAATGGGAGCTGCCAGTTTTATTCCATTTTATTCTGTTTTATTCTCTTTTATTCCGTTTTATTCCCCGCCTGCTGTTAAATCCTCGTCTCCCGCCCGCAGCCGTTCCCTGCATTGTACTTTAGATAATGAGCTGTAAATAAGAACAAAATCCAGCCACTGGCTGCCCTTTGAGGTGGCATTAAATTCCATCAGGGTCTATGGGAAAGCCACATGGAAATAACCCCCGGAGATAGCCAAAATTCCCTCATTTCCAGGCTCTCTTTCTAAATACTGCCTGGTGGCTTCTTGAGGGCTCTATCTGACAAATAAAAATTTGGTTTTGAGATTATCAACTCTCCAAAAAGGCCCCCAGGGTGTTTGTGGAAGCTTTGGAGCTCTGCCCACCTGGCTCCCTCTTTCCTGAACAGAGGAAAACCCAACTTTTCCCCATGGAAAAATGTGGAAGTTTAATCGAAGAATGACTTTTTAATCTTTTAAACACCGATGGGCATTTACCACCTCGTCTCACATGACATTATCAGTGTCATTTTCACACCTATCCAGGTCAGGAAAATCCTGACCTTGCTGACTGGATTGCAACATTCCTCCCAAATCTCCTGGATTTAAGATTTTAAATATTTAATGTAGGAAAAAAAAAAAAAGGTCGAAATAATGTTCAAATTCCACTGCTTTCTCTTTATCCCTGGCCTGGAGGGAATTTCTCATCCCTTCCCATGTGCCAAACTCTTCTTTCCTTGCCTTTCCCTAATTCCACCTCTCACTGGCTGGAAATGCTGTGGAAGTGTGAGCTGAGCTTGGCCAAATGCTACTTCCTAAACAATCCTTGCCTTCCTCGTTAAATTATTTTTATTTTTGCCCTCAAATGCCCTCTCCTGCTTTCCCAAGGATCATGATCTGGATCTGGTCTCCTCCCACGTTTCCTCCTCTCCTTTGAGCTTCAGTCCCTGCTCATTGCTCTGATGTTTCCCTCTCCTCCCCCTTCTACTTCTTGGGATTCCTTTGCTGCTTCCCAGTGGGAATTTCATTGTGTTCCTCTCTTGCCCCTTCAGCACACCTCTAAACCTCCTATTTTTACTTCCAAGTCATTTCAAAGCCTTTCTCCCTTCTCTGGTTTTCTGCAATGCCCTTTCCCATTCTCCCTGCTGTTTTTTCCCATGTATTTGTCTTTCTGTCTCCTGTTTTCTCCCACAATATCCTCATTTCCCACCTAATCCAGCTGGCATTTATCTCAATTCCTCTTTCTTCTGCTGCTTGAACTTTTCTGGAGCTGGGAACTGGTGTCCAGAACCTTTGGATGCTCGGGAAAGAGGGAACAGAAAGAGTTTTTGGGTATTTTTAATATTCTACCCCATGAGCGCCTCAGTAGCAGGAATATTTCCATAATTGGTGAATTCCCTGAAGGAATGACTCGGACCAGGGAGACCTTCCCGGATAGAGCAGCTCCACTGGTGGCAGGAAGGTGGAGCTGAGCATCCAGAATTTTACTCCTGGAGCAGCCAGAGGTTTCCAGGGAAATGGGAATTCTCCTCAGGGCAGGTATCATGAAAATTCCCAAGGAAGTTGTTCCTCGCCTCACTTTTTAGTTCACTTCAGATTTTAGTGAGCTAAAATCCCAAATCATCCATTAATTTCCCTTTACTGGAGATAAAACATGCAGTGGGGTTCTTATATCAGGGAAAAGTGAGTTTTTGTTATGGAATTATCCTGCTCTCCCCATTAACACAGGATATTTGGAGAGGTGATTAGGCCGAGTCCCCAAATTTTGGTGTATTATCAGATCATCCACACTGTGAAAAAGAGATGAAAATTTGGGAAAGGAGTCACTTTCCCAAGGTTAATGCTTAATGAGGAATAAAATCCAAGGTTTGTGGATTCCAGTTCAGTTCTCCATCCAGCAGACAACATTTTTCCTCTTGGAGGAAAAAAAAGAAGGAAGGAAAAGATCCACAGCATGGATTTTCACGGAGCAGCAGAATTCAAAATGGGAAATATAGATAGGGAAAACTCAAGGGTGGGAGGATCCAGCAGAATTCCAATAATTCCAGAAATCTTCTCCAACCTTGACCAGCACCTGAAGGGCGGGAAGTTTTCTCATGGAACTGAACCTCAATCCTGGGAAGCTCCAAAGGGGAACAGGACAATTCCCAACGATCCTGAGTGTCCATATCTCCTCTCCTGGAGTGGGAACAGAGAATTCCTTTGCCGTGGCTGCCTGGCTTTGATGCTTCCATATCAAATCCATACCCACAATGACATTCCCAGAATGAATGTCTGGGATCCAGCTCATTAAATCCAAAATGGAATCTAACCAAGGCATGGGATTTGCACAGGGAAAAGTGGGATGCAGTCAGATTTTCCCAGTCTTTTATAAGCCATGAATATTCAGGAGTTTGGTATAAGTGCTGTCCTGATTTTTCCTGCAGATTCTGTGGGAAGAGTTTGGGGACAGGTCTTGCTAATCCCGAGGATCCCCAAGCGCTGATGAGGTGGATGGGGTTAGGAAACCTTCCCAGAAACATCTCGAGCTCTGTAGTTTAAGGTTCCAATTCTCTTCCCACTGAAGCTGTTCCAGCTTCTGACTGCTTTAATTGGGAATGTTCGTTTAATTCCCAGCCTCGTTATATTCACAGGCAATTTTGTCCTGTTTGTTTGCATGCCAGAATCACTCTGCACTTTAAATACACGATTTTTTTTTTTTCTCCCTGTTAGTGGTGGATTGAGGTTATTTGGGCTCTGTTTTATAATGAAAAACAGCAGAAATGTTCGTGGTGGTTTAGAGCTAAAATGAGCTGAAGGTGAAGCTCGGTAGAATTCTCCTTAGGTTTTCCAGGTAATTCCCATCATCCAAACATTTGGAAGGCTCCATGGGCACAGCTGCCAAATGCTTTGGATCAATCAGAAATTCCTGGGATCTCTTGTGCACCTGCATCACCCAGCTCTTAACTGGAAGTAATTCCAGGCCCTGGTTCAAGCTGGAATTCAGAGCTGTTGCCTTGGAGTGAAGCCATTCCCGAGCCTTGGACCTCCTGGATCATGGATGAGCAGCTTGGTGCTGCTAGTTTGCAGTTTAAAACTCTATGGAGAGACATTTAAAATCAATCTGATAATTTTTGAGCCGTGATGCCAAGGATTAGATGCTATTCCCATGGAAAGGGGCTCCAGGGATGTGGGAGAAACTCCCAGTCTGATCCCAGTGAGCATCCCCAGACTAAAAGTCTGCCCCAGGCTGAGGTGGTGGTTTAACCACCGAGGAAAACNCCACTGAAGGTTTGCCTCCAGGCTCAGGCAATGTTTGAACTGATGCCTTATCTGCATACTTAGAAACAGAGACTAGTTAGGAATAAAGGAATAAAGGAGGGATTTATTTGAAAGGCCTTCAGAGGTCACACTCTGG
>VZRF01009219.1:34361-51874 GCA_013396875.1 Vireo altiloquus | reverse complement strand
AGCCAGGCCAGGAGTCAGGGTCCAAAGAATACTCTTGACACTGTGGAAACAAATCTCACCTAAATCCTTCAAGGAATGATCTCGTGATATCCACAAGGTCTCTACCCAGCAGTTACTGCCCAAATTAAATCCCAGAAGTACTTGGGGGATACAAGGACAAATCTCCGTGGAAAAGTTGGGGTTTTTGGTCTTGGGAAGGAGCAGAGCTCAACACTGATCCACTACAACCATCCACATAAATAACATGATGCAAGCTGAAGTAAGAACCTAATCTGCTGGATTAACGTTGTAAAAATTATTCTGGATGGCAAACAGAACATGTCTGACACATGGATGCTGATATTTTAACAGCTGTGTCTTCATCTAACGCTGCAGACCATCTGCTAAACCTACAGCCCAGCAAAACTCCCCCCACACACATTGTCTGCAGTTGGATGGGAGAGAAGATTTACATCTCTGGGCCTCAAAATTCAGGATATTTCACAGAGCAGTCATTAAAATGTATTGTTTTGAATAATTATAATAAAGATATTATGTTCTTTTTGCCTCGTGTTTGCTTTCCAGGCAGGCTGCGCTGTCAGTCCAGGACATCAAGCTGGAAGGAATTACTTTTGGTGGAAGTAATTAAAAAACCAGCAGGTTGTTCCACAGGCATAAAAAATGCAGGATGGTTTTCCTGGTCTGTTCCCTGCAAACTCTGCTGTCCCCTAAGTCATGGAATTAATACAGTTTTTAACTCCAGACTATTTTGTTTGTAAGGATTCCCAGGGTTTGAAGATATTTTAGCCAATTTCCAACAGAAGAAAAGTAAAGCTGCAGCACTTAACACGAGGCCAGATTGTGACAAAATCCTGATTTTCCTCAGGAAAACCCATAAATTTACCTGAAAATCTGGGTAAGAAACCAAAAGTGTTTCCCTCTGTGCTCCCTGGGGCTCCACACAAAATCATCCTGTGCTGGGAGCAAGTCAACAAAGCCACTACAAAAATGCCAGGTGAGCTTTACCTGAATCTCAGGAACAACTTCCCATACTTTGGAATTAGCCATGGAATTCTTGCAATGTGCCACCTGCACAGCTGCACACAAACAGCGAGGAAATGAGGAAACTTCAGTCTTTGGAAAGAGATTTTCCTTTCTTTCATAATTCTAGTTCTGAACAAGTCTGTAGGTTCTGAACAAACACTGACTCCATTTATTTGGATGTTTTTTTAATTTTTTAAAGAAATTGTTCATCCCAATATAAATTTCATCTACCCAATTAAAGAATTAAAAGAAGGCCACCCAGCAGGCCTCTCTATTCACCAGACATTAACACAGAACAGAAGAGTTAAGACTGAGAATATCTCAATTTACTCCAACGGATTAAATGAAAATTAATTTATGCTTCTAAACAGAGGAATTAAGATCATTAGCTGGCGACTTCAACTTTTAACCATTTTTAAACCACTAACCACTTCTAAAAAAAACCCCTGTGTTTTAATTTACGCAGCAGCTGTAAATTAAAATTTAAGATTCATCAGGCAATACTCTCCCTTCCCCTCAGTGCCAAGTTAATGAGGTCACAGCTGAACGCTACAGGGGGAAAGAATTAAAAATAATTGCAATTGTATCCTACTTTTCCACTGGCCAGACAGCTGTTATCCACCTCTGAACGCCCAATCCTGAAATCCTCACCCAAACCATCACACTGAGGCCAAACCTGAGCCCCCAACTTGATTTTTTTAAAGTTAATAATTCACCAGATAAATATTTGACAGGAACTCCCACAGTGCCTCCACTTAATTTGTTTCTGCAGCACCCTAAAAGGGTTCTCACTGCTCTCAAAATAGGTTAAAGAATATTTTGCACTCCAAAGTCCAGGATTTTCTCCCTGTTGAGGCCAGGAGTTTGTTCCCAGCTCTCTTCTGCACCACAGACAAGAGTTTTTGGGGAAAATTGCTCCCACGTGTCCAGAATGCTCACGAGCAGAACAAGGCCAAACAATAATGGGAATAATAAGACAGAGGAGACATGGGTGAGGGAAACAGGGGGAAGACAAAAAGATGATGCAACTACTCCACAAGGACACTGCCCAGGATGATAATTCCCAATTCCTTCCCAGTTAAACGAAATAAAGAAAAGCAAATATCTATGGATGCTGTGGAAGAACCCCAATGAAACCTCCTCAAACAGTAAATTACACTCCTGTGAACATTGGGGTGCAGATGGAACACCCTGCAGGGGAGTTTGGGATTTGCACAGGATGGAATCGATGGGATCAGACCATGAAAGGAGGAGAGACTGCACTGAATCCCTTGAGGGGGCTGCAAGAGGGGTGAGAGTGTTCTCCCACCGAGTAATTGCCCAACGCTGCAAAAATCCCTTTTGTGTGTCCATAAAAGTGTCCAAAAGGCTGGGAAACGCAGCTGAGGGAAGAGCAGGAGCGGGGCTGAGGGGTAGGGAAGGTAAAAAGAGCTGGAAGCAGCGGGATGGGGCCGGCAGAGTGGGAAGGAGTGTCCGAGCACTCGTTAACGAGCTCAGCTCTTCCCTCCCTCCTGGCTCCCACTGCTTCCCAACTCAGGGATGAGCACTGACAGCCAGAGATCAAAAAACTGTCCTTTAATCCTCCCCACCGGCTCCTTTCTGATGGATACAGCAGGATCAGGACATCCACGGATCCCTCCCAACCCTGGCTCCAACTCTCCCAAGTCCCCTCCGTGACCCTGGAATCTTCCAGGCAGCCACTGCAAAGTGGGAGGGGGAAGCGAAAGCTAAATTTTAAAAGCCTGGAAGTTTGCAATTCCCAGACAAAAGCAACTGCCTCCCGTGGTGGCAGGGAAAAAAAGGGGTCGGTGGATCCAGAGAATTACGCTGCCTTTTTTTTTTGTGGTACCACTTAATGGAGAGTTATTGTGAGCAACAGGGAGGATTTGCAAAGGAAGTGTAAAGAAAATGTCTGAGGGCTCAGCAGGGTCGGTGAGTTAGGCACGAGATTTGGAGGACAGATTCCCAAATAACTCCTTTTAAATGGTATCTCTTGGACGTGAGGTAAAGACCTTTTTCTGGAAGAATTGGATAATCTGTCACTCAAAAAGCCACAGAGGAAAACCTGGAGGCAGAGTGACTTCCCTGTCCTCTAACAAATTCCTATCAAACTTTATAATTTAACAGGTTCGTAAAACATGCAGATAAAACGTCGCCATCACATGACATTTTTGTTTCCTTGCCTTTTGTTGGGTTTTTTTCTTTATTATTGACAAGCAGCGAAGCTGAAATCCAAGGTCAAACTCTATAACCTCATTATCCTCTGCAGTTCCATTTCCGTGTTGCACCTGCACCGTGAGGGTTAAAATGTGGAATAAAGATGGAAAAGGAATTGTCAGGAGTGGAGATTCAGGCTCTGCTGATTCTCAAGGACTCATCACTCACCCACTCCCCCACAAAGACAGGATGCAGGGATGTCGGATAATTGACAACGTGATCGAGTCCTTGTGAAGGGAAAAAACATGTAATACATGTGAGTTTTCAGGGAGGGATGTTAAAAACATGAGAGATGCTCTCGGAGCTGTGAGGGGGGAGAAGGAAGTGAGAGGCTGCCCTGAGCTGTCTCCCTAAATTTATAAAGAGAGATGTTTCTCCTCGCTCAGCACCACAGACATGACAACTTTTGTCCCACAAATCAAGACACAGGGAATATGAACGAGTTTACAAATTGAAAGCAAACTTTCAGAAGGTAAATTTCGGGGTTTCCACGCCACACAAAGATGAACCACGAGGAGCCTTCCCCCCCCCCTTGTTCAAATTCAAATTAAGCAGCCCTTTGTGCTTCTCTTTTCAAATTTCCTTCCCTGTTTCCATGGGAACCCCCCGGCTGACAAGCCTCGGATGGAGCAAGAGGCCAAGCTTAGCGAGGGGTGTGAAAAGGGGAGGGAGTCAAAGGGCAGAATTTGGCTCGGGAGGACCAAGATGCCAACCTTTGTCCCCCCACAAAGGCGGGGTAACCATAGGAACAACTCCGCGGGACATGGGAGGAGCCGGGGGGAGGATCCCAACCAAAACCACGAGATGGGAGGAAAACGGGAAAGGTGGTGTTAAAAACACGATGTCAGGACCTCCAGTGGGAAATGAAAGTGGGTGCAGAAAATCTTAAAAATTAGACAAAATGAAATAAACCTTGAAGGACTGAGCATCCAACTTCGCGCTGGTTCTGCATCCACTTAATTCCGTCAACTTGATTTATCTGAGATCACAGAGAAACTGGGAAGAAGTGATTCTCAAATCCAACAGGAGAATTTAATGTTAATTAAATCCTCTCAACCGAAGGTGTTTTATGCATGTTTTATGGAGAAATGGGAACAGCAGAGGGTCAGGAGGATGGAGCTGCAGCTCCCAACACCTACGGCCAGCTTGGGATATGGAAGGCTCTGACTGTCACTGTCACCACAGGAGCAACATGACAGAGCAGAGCCACACAGAGCCTGTCAGCACCACAGCACATCCACCTAACTCCATAAAAACAGAAGCAGCCACTCCATAAAAATATAAATATGGCACGTTTTGATGACTGCAGCTTGTAAAAGAGACAGCGGGAGGACGAGCCTTGTAAAATCACTAATGGCACAGGGAGGAAATCTCGCTCGCTGCGTCTCCAGCACAAAAGGCAGGGGATGTCAAACCAGCAGGTGGTTTATTGAAGATTAAAACAAAAAAAAAATCCAAAACAAACTGAAGAAGCAACAGGAAATTCTTCACACTGCTCTTGGCTTGTGTAACTGCCAGGGATTCGTGTGGATGTGCTTTTGAAGGTGAGGTGTTTGGGGAGGAAAGGGATGTATTTGAAAAATCCCTGTGCTGAGCATGGTGCTGGTGCTCCCAGCATAAGGAGGACAGGGAATTGTTGGAGCAAATCCAGGAGATGCTCCAAGGACTGAAGCCTCAGGATGGGNGAGCATGGTGCTGGTGCTCCCAGCCTAAGGATATTGGGATATTGGGAAGGAATTCCTGGCTGGAAGAGAATTCCCAGAGAAGCTGTGGCTGCCTCTGGATCCCTGGAAGTGTCCAAGGCCAGGCTGGACAGGACTTGGAACAACCTGGGACAGTGGAAGCTGTCTCAAATCCACAAAAGCCGCCTGAACTTCCTCTAAACTCCCCAATGCCTCCCAAAACAAAGAAGGGAACTGCAGCCATGCCAGCAAGACAAAATATTTCTGACAACTGCTCCTTGGTGCTGAAGTTATTCCAGATTTATCCCTCATCTTCTCACTCTGGTGTGGTTTTCTCTTTGGGGTTTTTGAGTTAAAAAATATCTGTGACCTTGTGGGTGAGGGAGTGGTAAAAGGTAAAACAAATATTCCCAAAACGCTCCAGCAGCACAACATTGCCCAGGATCTAAATTCTTTACATTTAGTTACATTTGACTGCGCAGTACTTTGTATTTAACTACTCCAAATAAATCCGTGTGTGTTCCACCTTTCCTGATAATTCCTCCTTAAGGCTCCACCAGCTGCTGCAGAACGAGGCGTGCTGCAGAGCCATCTGCCTCCCTGACCCCGAAAACATCCCCCTGGGAATACAAACAAATTAAGATGTGCAGCATTTACTCTCAACTGAATCTTTACATAAAAGTAATTTTTTCCACCCCCCCCACCAATGTTTGCACTAAGCCATGAAGGCTAAATTTTATCTCCCTATTTCCACTCGAATCGTTGGTCAGAATTAATCTTTGATTTGAGCAAATATGAACATGGTGGCAGAGTTCAAAACCCCCAAACCTTTATTCTCTTCCTTTTTCCTCTCACCACCATGGTCAGCAAATAAATTCAAAAATACTCACGTGCCTTGTTCTCATTAACAAACAGCCAAGACTAAAAATCAGTATTTCTTAAATGATTCTCTGGGGAAGATGTGTTGGGCAGAGAGAAAATTCAGGTTTCTCACACCTGTGATTTTGCTTTAATATTTGGGCACCTGTTGGAACCCTGGGAGCTGAGAATTTTGAATTCTCTGTGCTGAAAGGGCACTGAAAACACTAAGGCACACAAGAAAACACTACATTTGATCTGAGGCCTTGGGATAGGCTTCCAAAATTGAGTGAGAACATTAAAATCACTCGTGTGTGGTTTGAACAGAAGGTGTTGTGTCACAGGGTGAAAAATTTGCGATTTAGGGTTTTGGAATATAGTAATACATATAATTATATATATATATCAAGATGGAGGTTTTAGGGTGGTGCCTGGATACTTCTTTTTCACTTTCTTCTTCCTTCTTCTCCATGGGTTTAGATGGTGTCTTGTAATTGGATAAGAAAATCCACACAGCTGAACTTAGGGGTTTGAATATTGGGTTAAAAATAAAAATAATTTAGGTGGCAACTCATTATTGGACAAATTATCCTTGAAAAATCTCTGCAGAGCTACAGAAACACCATTATAGGCTTATTCCACCTTGCTAACAGAGCTCACAGTTCCTGAGACTGTTAACATAGATAAGAACTAAAAAACAACTGAGCCCAAACGAGGAAAAATTGTGTTTCCTGTGTTCAGTCAGGGAAGGGAGGGTAAGGGGCTGGAAAAGAAGACCTCACCAAGAGGCACCAACAATCCCCAGGCAGGAGTTTGAACCCTCGTGGGCTCTGCATTTGTTTCAGAAGGAAAATCTCTTTTTAGTGCTGCTTCTTTCAGGCTGCTCTGTAAAGCTCAGCCCTGGAGTGCCTTTCCCTGGTTTCTAGGAGTGCAGGGATGGGAAGGAACAGCTCAGAGACTGCTCCATGGGATTTGGAACAGTTAAGGAAGGATCCATCCCACCTGGAAATGCCAGACACGAGCAGGGACAGCTCTCACTACCCCAGAGTGCTGCAAGCCCCATCCAGCCTGGCCTTGGACACTTCCAGGGATAGCCTCAAATTCTCTGGGAATTCCATCCCAGAGGGCCTCACCATCCTCACAGGGAGGAATTCCTTCCCAATATCCCATCCAGCTCCGCCCTCTGGCAGTGGGAAGCCATTCCCTGTGTCCTGTACACGTTGAGAATCATCATCTCCCCCAAAAACAAACCACTGCACACAGCAGCAGTGAAAATTCCATCTTCACCCATTCCTGGACTTCACTTTGACTGGATTAACTGCTTCCCAAGATTCCCAGCCAAGAAAAGGCTCCTTCCCTTTCTTCCTCAAGCCTCCACCAACCTCAGAGCAGGTCTAAGACACAGAGCTCTGCGTTTGCAAATTCTCCCCTCCCGTGGCTGCTCTTCCTGTCCAAACCACCGAAATCACTCACAATTCATGGAATTTGCAACATTCCCTCAGATTACCTCGGAGTCCACCCAGATTTTCCTGTGAAAAGGATCCAGCTGATGGCTCCAACATGAGCCCAGCTCAAGGAACTGCTCCCTCAGCAACCTCACTGTACAAAATTGTCAGATCACGTTCATTTTTGTAGGAAAGCTGCTCGGGGATGTAGCAGTCGTGGTTCTTCCCAGATTGTTCTTTCCCACCAAGGATTTCACCTTTGCATAACACAAGTGCCCTTTGCAGATCAAGCCCGAACCAGAGGCTGCTGCATTTCAAACAGACAAGATATTCCTGAGCAGAATTCCCAAGGACATGATGAGGAATTCCTCAGCTCTACCCTCACGCCTCAGAATCGTCTCTGCGAGCCTCGCTCTGACAATAAAACAAATTTAAATCTTTCTAAGGTAAAAATTCCGGCTGGGAATAAAAGAATATAAAATTAATGAAAGAGAAGGCTTTAATCAGCTGGAGCACTGCTTGCATCCCTGTGATCCTGCCCGGCTCCATTGTTCTGCAGGGATCATAATCGCACGCGCTAACGAGAAAATTAATCCTTGCAGCAAATTAGTGCCTAAGATCAGGCTGCTTACACAACAGCAGCTGATTAAAACCTGCTTCTCCATTAGCTTGATGTGCCTGTGCTTCCAGGACTGAAGGGATACAGAAAGCCAAGGAGAGCTGTGAAATTTGGGATATGGCGCACAGGGAAGGCCAGAGGAGAAAAGGAATAAAGGTGGGAATTGGTAAGAAGTTGAGGATTTTCCACTCCACATTCTCCCCATCCTTGGTGATTATTATGACCACTAAATGAGCCACTTAATACCTGACCTACCTCTGCTGGAAACATTCCTCTTATCCCAGATGTTGGCACTGCGCTGGGAATAAATACAGCTATGCCTTCTGTTGGTGCCATTTTAAGCATACTCTGGTTCTTTTCCACTTCAAAAAAAAAGATGAAAAAAATGAAGCAAGACTCCAAAGGTGACAAAAATAGGACACACAGACCTTGCAGCATGGCAAGTCCATGGAATTGTCCTCCATGAACACCAAAACAGGCAAGAAACCACTAGATTTGAAATAGGGTATGAAAAATCAGATGTCCTCACATCTGTGGCTGGATATTCTGTGGCGAATTAACTGGATCTGCTTCTAAATATCCCAGAAATCCATCACTGGGGGGTTTGTTTGTATCAATGCCCTGATTCCCTGGTGACCCCTGAGATGCTGATGGAGCAGGAGCACACGAGGGGATGTTGCTCCTCTGCCCTTCCAGCTTCTTCCCCCACACTGCAAACCCCAAATCAACTGCAGGATGACACAATTCCTTCATTTCTCCCTTTTCCATCTCCTGGCCAAGCCAGCTGCATCCCTGAGTTCCTACTGTGGCTCCTTTTGGACAGGGAAAATGGGAGTGGAGCACAAGGGAACAGCACATTATCTCCCAGGCCATATGGTGACTGCATCATCTCCTTTTTAGGGTCTTTGACCTCTAGTATAATCCCAAAAAGAGAACTCAGAGGGACTCATCCAGCACTCAGCCACGTCTGGCTCCTGTCCCTTAAAGCTTCTTTGATCCCCACCGTCATTTGTGGGGTGCCATAAAAATCAGGGTAAGGGAAAAGAAGTGCTGGCAGCTTATTTAATTCCAAAAGCTTGGCAATCATCAAACTAATCTCCTTCTCTTCAGCAGTGACAAAAGCTGTCATTGAGCGGCCACAGACTCCAACAAACCCCAAACTCCCATGTTTTCTCATCAAAATATTTGCCTACAAAACCTGAATGGAGGCAGATAAACCTCACTGCTCGCTACGCTCACATGTCAGCAAAACCTTCAAGGCTGGAGGAATATTAAGCAGAAAAGAGACAGAAGACAATTCTTTGGAGCAATAATAACCCAAAGAGATGAGTGAACAAGGTCAGGTCCCTGGAGGGGGGAGAGAGGTAATTTGACTTCTCTGTCAGCCCAGGATTTATGGGTTTATGGAATGCTTGGAGCCACAGGAGTGGCACCATTCCGATGCTGCAGCATCCTCGGGAATGTTTAGGAGCAAAGTTGTACCAGCACTGCTGAAACCAGCGGTTCCTGATGGGCACTGCCAACACCCAGCCTGCCAGCAGGCCACAGAAATCCTCCCCAGCACCTCACAGCACGCTGGATGTGACAGCTCCGCAGGGAAGGGAAGCCAGAAGTCCTGGACAGCTCCCGGCTCTGCTCCGGCCTGGACAGCTCATTCCGGCCACAGGAGCTGGGAAATTCCTGCCCTGGATGCCAGCAGCTCATGGCTCTGTGCTCTGTCACTGATGTCTGAGGTTTTAACCTTTATATTTTTCAAATCCTACACTGCCCAGTGTAACTCTGAAGTTTCCTGTAGCTTGTTCAGTGCTGTTCTCTCATGCTCACGCAGACATAACAAAATCTACTTTGCTCTCCAAGGACACCCAGAACAAGAACTGCAAACCTTCACCTTGGGGAGAGGGGGGCAAGCTTGGGGAAATTCCATCCTTGGCTGGGTTCTGCTTGGGGAATTGATGCTGATATCAAAGTGTGAAGAACTCCTGACCTGTCATTGTCCATTTTGGGATGCACTGAGGCAGGAGCCTCTGGAGCCCAGAGTGTGCATCTGAAGGCCTTTCAAATAAATCTCTCCTTTAATCCTTTATTCCTGTCTAGTCTCTGTTTCTAGGTAGCCATTTAAGGCATCATCACCATTGGGGTGTCAGCACCCCTTTATTGCTGCTTTTAGAACAGCAGAGGCAAAATAATTCTCATTTCAGCCTCCTGTAGCCAGGCTGGATCAGTGTTTGTCCTCTGCCAAAAGGACTAAAATCCTCCAGGGATATCTGGGAATAAAATAATTCTCCAGGCCCCTGGATGCAGCAGCCTTCCCTCCAATGTTCCCGGATTAAAGCAGCCTCGTGGCTGCAGCACAGCACAAAGCTTAAGGAATTATCTCTCCCAGGAGTAAATCAAGGACGAGGAGCTGATTCCAGGAGGGACCCTGATGGAATGTTCTATTCGCCTCTGTTTAATCAAGGCCGGGAGAAAGGAGATTTGGATGGGATGTTGGGGAAAAATCCTTCCCTGTGAGGGTGGGGAGGGGCTGGAAGAGAATTCCCAGAGAAGCTGTGGCTGCTCCTGGATCCCTGGAAGTGTCCAAGGCCAGGCTGGACAGAGCTTGGAGCAACCTGGGACAGTGGAAGGTGTTGGGGCTGGAATTGGATGAGTTTTAATGTCTTTTATCCCAAACCATTCCAGGATTCCCTGATTTTACTGATTCTCCAACCTGACAATGTGACTTTATTACAGCTGTGAAGGAATTATAGCAGCTTAAAGTCTCAAAAAGGCAACTTAACTGATTTTTTTCAAGCTTTCAAGGAATAATAAATAAGTCTTTAAGCAACCAGTAATATGGGAAGGGAAGTAAACTGGATTTATTCATGGTGAGACAACCACTACAATAATTCCCATTTTTGCTTCACCTCCACTCCTTGTTGTACTGTGCTCTTCCAGTACAAAAAAAAAAAAAGAAAAGCTGAATTTTTTTTGGTTTTTTATCAGGAACTGCTGTGAAAAAATGGAGATCTGTGAGAACAACAAGGCCTTCACACAAAATGAATCACCCCCATTCTGCTGCTTCCTTATTTTCTCTTCACAGCAACCAAGGAAGGGGCTTGGAGATCAGGGATGCTCCCAGAAAACCAAGAGACTTCCATCAGCCTCTCAGCTGAGTGCTCCAGAGTCATTAAGCAATGCCCAAAAAGCCAAAAAACAAAAATTTCCCTCTTCTTGAGTGTATATTGCAGTGCAACCTAAGTTAATGTGAGGAGTGGGAATGAATTGAGGAAAAGCTGTGGATTTTCAGTCTTTTTTCTTGGTTTTTGGGGGTTTTTTTTCTGCTCAAAACTCTGCAGTGGGAGAATTTTAAGCCTCGTTTCCCTCAAACCCTTTCTCAGTAGCGGCACACAATCCATCCCCGGACTAAAACCGCCGTAAATGCTGATTTTATGGGCAAAAAGGGAGGGACAAACACACCCAAACCACCGAGGCCAAACCTCAGAAGGGCTTTGGTGTGAACTGCAGAGTTTCGCGCCAGGTAATTCCTGCTTTTAACTCGGGTTTTGGCACCTCAGAGGGCAGGGAAGCAACGCTCACCCCTCATCACCTCCCCTCTCCGGGGCAAAAAGCTGTTCCCAAAAAAATCGGGGTGACTGCGGCAGTTGTTTTGCTCCACGGAATTATCTCTCCACTTCCAGCAGTGGCCAGAAATGGTTGGAAGTAGAAATTACGTTTTCTGACAGTTTAAAGTGCAACAAAAAAAGCCTTAATGAGGCCAAAATGAGCCAAAATGAGCTTAATCTGGGCCATTATCGGGTGAAAAGTGGGGTTTTAATCGTGAATGGTGTCCACGCCCCGGCTGATGTGCCATGGGCAAGGACAAGGCTAGGAAAATAAAACAGGGACAAGGGAAGGGAATTCAAATTATCCCAGGAATGAAGCAGCAAAAAACCGCGGGAAGGAAGGGCAACACTTGGAGAAGGACATGGCAGGGACAGAGCTGGAATGTTTCCCCTGGGAGAGGAAAACCTTGGTGGGGATAAAACTGAGGCTTCCAAGATCTCCAGAGGGTTCAACTGCAGCATAATCCAAAAGGGGATTGAAGGAAACCAGGGGAAATGGGTTAATAAATAAATAAAAGTCATTAAATTCCAGCATCATTTGGATCCTAAAGTTCATCCCATTCCAATCCTGACACTTCCCACTATCCCAGGTTGCTCCAGCCTGGTTTTGGACACTCCCAGGGGCAGCCAGAGCTTCTCTGGGAATTTCTGTGCCAGGGCCTCAGGATTTGCCAGAATCAATCCCACAACAAAATCCACTCTTTTTGCTCCGTATTCAGCATAATGGGAATCTCCAGAGCCATCCAAAGGAGAAATCCAAGCCCACAGTTCCTTCAAACAGCAAATTTAAGGGAAAGAAGCTGAATTTTAAAAAATCCACCACATCTCATTCCAAACTCTTCCATGGAAAGGCCACACAAAGTCGAGGCTATGCATTATTTAACCAGAACAACGAAATTCAGCTTCTGTACTGTCAGGAAGAGCATTCCAAGATGAAAACACAGGATTATCCTTTCATTTCTCAGCCTACAGCACCACAGATATACCCACAAGGGTTCCCAAGTAATTTAAATAATACAAATAAACCAAATCTGGACAAATCCCTCCTGGAATTTTGAACAGGTTGAGAGCGAGACTTGATTAATATTCTGAATTTCTACTCATTTTGGTCGTATCACAGAACTCCAAGTAAGGAAACTCCTCGGGTAGGATGGAAAACAGACTGTAAAAGTCTTGTATAAACCAGACTTTAGATATTTAAATTAACAAGCACACCCAGAGTACTTCCCAACTCAGTGATATTCAATGAGGCAGAATAGGCAGTCATGGAATATTTTAACTATTTACAATAAGGCATTTGGGGTTCTAGTTGAATTATTCATTGTTTTTCTTGGATTCTCGGTGAAGTAAAGGCCAAAATTACATATATATATATATTTATGGAAAGAAAAATCCAGGTTTACCTCCATTGCCAGAGCTGCAGTTTGCTGGTCGTAGTGGTTCAGGAGGTTGGGCATGAAGGTGGTGTTGTAAGGCAGATCCTGGCACATCCTCAGGATGATGGGCTCGCAGGAGAACAGGCTGTGCCCTCCCACAGGAGCCATGAACACATCCAAAATCCACAGGGAGCACAGCATCCAGCCAAAAGCCATCCTTCCACACCAGGAATGGGGCCAGGGGTGCAGCCCAGGCAGGAAGATCTTCCAGCTCCTCATGGATCTCTGGTTTTCACTTGGGTATTTCCAGGCCTTGCTCGAGGTTCCTCCCAGCTGGAAGAGTTTTTGTGTTCAACATCCTCAGCTCAGCGCAGGAGATGCATTTGAGACAGGTGTGCAAGGAATTTTCCCTCTTTTTTTTTTTATTTTTTTGCCTCTCAGCCCTCTGTGGCTTGAATTAAATATTGAAATTTCAACCACATTCCCACACCATGGACCCCATGGCGACAGAGCAGCGCTCCAGGGGCTTCCTTCTTCTCCTGGATCACCTGGAACATAAAACAGACAAAACTCACTAAAACCCTTTGTAACCCACAAAAATATTTCACCTCTCAATCCCTAAGGATTGCTGCTGGCAGACAAAGAGCTCCAAGTTCTCCTGGGCAAGACCAGAAGTCCTTCTGCAAGTTTCAATCCTGGTTTGTTTTTTTTTTAAATCGTGGAAGCAAAAAAGAAGCCAAAAGCAGAAAGGCTCCACCCAAAAACATTGAAAAACAGGGGGAATCACGTTGATTATGACAGAATATTTTTAGAAAACCCCACGCTTTCAAGCTGGCCACACTGAAACCAGGCTGTTTGTGACTCAGCAGCTCTGCTCGCAGCGATAGCATCTCGTTCTCTGCACGGCCTCGGAACTCCTGGGGAATAATTATAAAACAAAAACAAAACCAGTCACCAGCACCAACCCCACAAGTCCCAGCTCGCCACTGGCCTGCCCAAGGAGGTTTGGCTAGCTGGGCTCAAATGTGGCACTTTAATCTGCTTTTTTTTCGGTTGTTGTTGTTGTCCCAAACCCATTTTAATCGTGCACATCCATCCTCTCCTCCAGAAACCACCCCAGCAGCTGAGGACCAGCCAGGAGATGTTCTCTGACCACCCCTTTTGTCCTCACACTCCCACAGAAGGGAATTTTAGGGTTGTTCTGCCAGTTCCACTCTCCCCGTGGAGCCAATTTAAACAGGAATCACTCCCTGGGGCTGGATCTGGGTTTTCTCAGCAGAATGAGGACTCGGCAGGTTGTGTTCATCCATGGGAGGAGCTCTGAAATCGGAGGTGGGAAAAGTTCACAGAGCCCTCAGAGTACAAAGAAGGCCCTTTTTTAATAACAATTTTGTCTTACGAAGGTAAAACTTGCAAAATTCAGCCTCCAAACGGCTGCTTCAAAATGAATTATCATTTTAAATTAACAGAAATTGGGAAAACACCAAATACTCCATCAATGTTCCCAAAAGCAAGCAACCACCAATCTGAACAGAGAATCCTGAGAGAATGGAGATTTTCCTTTCTGCCTAATGCAAACACAGCAAGGGACAGGAAGGATTCAATTATCAGACATGTGCTGTGATGCACATTTTTATTTACACAGGCCAATCTTATGGCCAGAAAAATGAAGGTGTTAAACCCTCGGTGCAGTTTGTGGCTTGGACTGGATAACATTGAGAGGTTCCTTCCAACCTAAACAATTCTGGGCTTCTCTGCAGCATCACGAGAGGGGAGAGGGTTTGGCTGGAGCTTTTGGAAGACAGGCTGGTTAAAAACAAACATGCAAAGAGTAGGGGAGGGCAAAAAAAGACCAAGTTGCTAAAGATAAGAGTGTTAAATTTAAATTCAGCTCATTGGCAACTTGCTTTTGCAGGCTGCTTCTCCCTCTCACAGAGACTGGCGGGGAAGCCTGGCTGAGGCAGCACTGAAATAGGGGAAAAATTAGAAATAGGGGAAAAAATAGAAATAGGAGAAGCTCCAAACCCAGGAAAAACAGAAGATGAGGAAAAAAAAAGGCAGAAAAGAGAACTCCCTACACACCTTGAGTGGCAGAACCAACACGGCTCAAATCTCAGCTCGTGTTCTCAAGTGCTGCTCTGAGTTTAAAAAGATCCCAATTAGGCACAATATTTAACACATGTCCCACGTCACCATGCCTGATTTAAGGCAAATTTCAAGTGGATATGAGCTTGAAAAGTTGTGTCCTTCTGATCTAAGAAATGCCATTTCTCAGACTGACTTTTGGACGATTTGGGAGCTCCGGAAAGAAACAAGGAGCTGAGCTGTCCCACCTGCCAGGCAGCATCGACCAACCCTGGAGTCTTTCTGCACATTCCCAGCTCCTGACCAGGAGATCACAAGTTACAGAGAGATAAAACCAATTCCTGCTTAGTTCTGTAGAGTTCCCTGGCAGAAAGATTGGAAATAAATGGTCCCTTCCAACCCAAACCAGTCTGTGATCCCATGTTGGATAAGCTGCTTCATCCCATTGGAATTTATTCCTTTGGGTTTTATATTTTAATAACAGTTCCTCAAACTCAGGAGGGGGAAAAAAAAATCCTTTTGAGTTTTTTTTGGCATCTCCAGAACTCTGGATTCACAATTGATCTTTTTTTTTTTTGTTTCTCTTAATCCAAAGGATTTTATTCCCCAGTTTGAGTGAGGTCACCTTGCGATGTGGATGAGGAAGGGATTTTTTTTGCTTGCTGTAAGTGAGGTGTCATTGCAGTGATCTGTAGAAAACCCCTCACAAAAAAGGTTCAGAAGCAACCTAAGATGAACTGTGCTCACGTCAGGTAAAGTCTGCACCACAAAATCTGGGCAAATCCAGGTCAGGATCTGGAGCCTTGGGAAGAACTCCAAGAATGCTCCATAGAAATCGTATTTATGACACACAAAGCAGCAGGATCCAAACACATCCACCCATCCTTCTGCCTTCCCCACAACCTCAAGCTGAAGAAAACATGCAAAAACAAAGACTCAATAAGCCACAAAAAAAAGAAAAAAAAAAAAAAGTTTTCACTATGCAAAAAGCAGAAAAAATTTTCATTGTGTCCTTTCAGGACTTTCCCATTTTACGTCCAAGACATTACAGTATCATAAATAAAATTATGAATATATTTGGAAAGCACATCAAAATAGACAGCCTGGCCCATCCGGTGCCCCTTCATGGGAAAATTGACATAATTCCAGGTGAAATGAAGCAAAAAGAGAAGGATCCCATTGCGAAAGGAGCCCCAAGTTTTGCAAACGAGCCTATGGATGAGCTATTAATTGGTGCAGACAGATGGGTGCTGTAATAAGCAATCCTCGGTGTCAGGAGAGCTCCTTACCACAGATCCAGTTTGTACACTCTTTTGTCAGGCCTCTGCATACGAGATTCTGTGGTTATTTTTATATGTATATGAAAACAAAACACTTTCGATGACACCAGGGATAAAAGAGGAGGGGAGGTTTCCCCTTCCACCACAAGCGCTGCAAATAAAACGCAGGCAGGAGGAGTTTGTTAGCGTGGTTATGGATTTTTACATTATTTATCAGCAGGAGAAGCCCATCCAACTCTCGCTGGAAAGGATTAATTAAGACATGCACAGACAATTATTATTAAAGAGTGAAAATCATGAGGTTGATTCCCACAAGGAATTTTTTTTTTTTTCGAAGAATAAATTTCAAAGTTCCTAAGGGGGCAATGAGAAAAAAAAGGAAAAAAACAACAAACCAAACTCATCATACTTTAGAATGAAAGGATGCAGGGGGATTAATTCACACTTATCTGTCCCAGAGAAATGGGGAGATAGAACAACAAACCAGACTCCTCCTGGAGGAGAGGAAAATGTCATTTTCCATCTCCTTTTCCATCCAGCCATTCCCCACCCGATCCTGACCCTGGAGAAAGGAGAGGAGCTCATTCACGGCGTTCCCCCAGCCCATTCCCACCCACGCCAAGGCACAAAAGCAGAATACATTATTCTCCCAACTCCATTTTAATTACTCAGTGGGGAAGAAAAAAACTCCAGCGCTACGCTCCCCTGCTCCACTTCTGCTCCGCCTCGAGGGACAACCACACCGTAATCCCCCACATCCTCTATTTCAATTAGGAGCAAAGAGGGAGGATGGAGAGGCAGAAACAATCCTGGCGAGATTTTCCACGATTATCGCGGAACCATGGAATGGTTTGGGTCGGAGGGGAGCTTTAAAGCTCATCTCATTCCAAGCACCTCACTCATTAGATAAGGAGGGACGGGCCGAGCAACCCTCTCCGTGAGTTGAGATGCCATGGGAAGGGACTGGAGAAGGAAATCCTCCTCTCTGGAGTGGTAAGAACCAGCATCCCTTTCGGATCCTCGCCGCGCCGCAAAGGCAGAAGGAACAAGTGCACGGGCGGGACCAGCATCCTCCGGGATCGCTGCCGAGGCGCGGGGAGCAGATCCATGCCCGCGACACCCTCACCGCATTCCCGGAGGGATCCGGGGAGCGCAGGGACAGCGCCGGCACCCCCCGAGCCCTCTGCGGAGGGAGGGCGAGGCACCAGCATCCCTTCCCCGGGGCTGCCGCCACCATATTACGGCACGGGGAGCCCGGGGCCGGCATCCCCGGCTTCACAGGGAGGGACGGGGCGTGGATCCGGCTCCTTCCCGGCGCTCGCCACC
>VZRF01009219.1:16304-29944 GCA_013396875.1 Vireo altiloquus | reverse complement strand
AGGAAGGAAGGAAGGGAGGAAGGGAGGAAGGAAGGAAGGAAGGAAGGAAGGAAAAATTAAGCAGACAATTGATGTGCCCAGACAGATCCTGCAGTGGGTTTTGAACATTAATCCACTGAAATAGAGAGGAATTTTGTCTGGGTCTGAGAGTAGCTACAAAAGTTCATTTTCTGAGTGGGTTTTGATGTGTTTGGGTTCAGGACAGGCTGGAAATTCAATATGGGAGTTAACTCATGGATTTGCTTTTCTTGTGTCCCAAAAATCCCATTATCCATCCTGCCACCGTGAAGCTTTAAAGCCATCTGAGGTATTTACAGAAATAATTACGTGCAGGGAACAGAGATTCTTTTTAATGTGGTAAAGAAATTACTTGGTTTTCAGGCTGCTGCAGCTTAAGGCTCCGGTCTGGAAATTGGATAGCTGAGGTGAAGGAAAGATGAAGGGGAAAAAAAAAAATCCCTTTTCTTATGTTTGGGCAAGAATTTATGAAGAAATTGCTTTGTCTGAACAAAGTTCAGACATTTGGTGTCCCAAAAGGGGAAATTTTGGTAAACGTCTGATTTATTTCACGTGGAAACTCTGGCTGCAAAAAATGGTGGAATTGGTTGGAAAAAAGGTAATCCAATCAAACCATCAACCACCACCACGGCCACCATCAAACCACATCCTTGAGTGCCACATCCACACTTTCCTGGGAAAACTTCCAGGGATGATGATTCCGCCACTGCCCAGGGCAGCCTGTTCAAAGGAATATTCATTAACCCCTGCGATGGGGAAGATCTGCTCAATTATTAATTATTTATCATTTATTAATGCACAGAGCTTCCGGTGGGAAATCACAGAATCCCAGGATGGTTTGGGCTGGAAAAGAACTTAAAGCTCATCCCATTCTGAGATGTCCCATGGGCAGGGAGACCTTCCACTGTCCCAGGTTGCTCCAAGCCCCTTCCCTCCTGCTCTTGGACACTTCCAGGAGTTTTAATCTCATGGATCCTGTGGGTGCACAAAATAAAAAGCTCCACCCTCCCCAAATTCTAAATTATTTTTCCTTGCGTCACTGCCTCGCTATGAAATCATTGGATTCCTTCTTGAAATTATTCCTTTTTTCCATGAAAACAAAGGAATGGAACAGGGATAAGTCCTGTTTTTGTTCTGTTCTGCAGCTGCTGGTGGTGACAGGAGGATCCTTCCTCTCCTGGATCCATGGCATTTGCACCTCCCAAAAACATGGATGCAGCTTCCAAGCTCCAGTTCAAGCTGAGCGCGTGGACTCCCCTGAACCACCAACTCATGAACGACAAGGCAAGTTCCGAGCAAAAGTGGGGTGAAATTCAGGGAATTGGGGAGTTTTTGAGCTTGGAAGAGACTCATGGAGATCCATCAGTCCAACCCCTCAAGGCAAAGCCACCTTGAGGATTTGTCTCCTTGGGATCGTGTCTGGTTGGTTTGGAATGGTCTCAAATCTCAAGGCAAATGCTCAAGTTCAGGAATTCCCAAATCTTAAAAAAATTAAATTCATGTTTTTCCCAGTGGAGGTCATGGGAAATGGAATAATAACTCAGAGATTTTGTTCCCTGTTAGAAATAGGGAGATATCTTTATGGTTCATAAAGACTTATAAAATCTAACATTAAAAGATGGAAAATTCTGATTTACTCATTTTAAGCTGACGAGTATTTGATTTAAACACTGCCATTTTGCCAAATCTTTTAAAATAAAAAAGTGGCTTTTTTCTTGCTCCAAAGTCACAAAATTGTGCTTTTTTATGCACCAGAAGCCTCCAGTTTCACCCCAGAGCAAACTGAGTGTGAGCCAAAGGTTCTGAGTGCTCACAGCAGAGCCCTCAGCCCGCGGGGATGACGCAGGGTGGATATTTTGGAAGCAGGAGTGATGCAGCAGTTTATAAATAATGGGATGCATTTCCAAACCCTCCCACTCGGATTCCATATCTGGGAGCTGCCACCAGCACGGCTCGAGGGCTTTGGGCTCCAGCGTCACCGGGAGCGTTTTCCCAACCCTGTTCCCATTTCTGTCAGCAATTCTTGGGATTTGACCCAGAAGGAGCCATTAAAATCCAGCTTCCTGGATTTCCTGGGACTGCTTGTTTCACAAGTTCTCCCAGTCTTGAGCTCAGAATTTGGCTAAAAGAACTGGAATGGCTCAAGGGCTTTGGGCTCCAGCGTCACCGGGAGCGTTTTCCCAACCCTGTTCCCATTTCTGTCAGCAATTCTTGGGATTTGACCCAGAAGGAGCCATTAAAATCCAGCTTCCCAGATTTCTTGGGTCCACTTTTTTGCAAAGTTCTCCCAGTCTTGAGCTCAGAATTTGTGTAAAAGAACTGGAATGGCTCGAGGGCTTTGGGCTCCAGCGTCACCGGGAGCGTTTTCCTCCCTCCCAACCCCATTCCCATTTCTGTTGGTGATTCTTGGGATCTGACCCAGAAGGGGCTGTTAAATTCCAGATTCCCTGATTGCTTGGGACCACTTTTTTCGCAAAGTTCTCCCAGTCTTGAGCTCAGAATTTGGCTAAAAGAACTGGAATTTGGCTAAAATATATCTTCCGTGAAGATTTCCAGGCTCCCTTTGGGGTTGAGGACTCCCATTCCTTACGAAATGGAAATTTCACCACTTCCCTAATCATTTTCTCGTGATTAATCCTTTATCCCACAAAAAGATGAAGCTTTGTCTCCTGTCTGAATACCTGCGGCATCAAAATTAATTTGATTCTTCCCTTCTCCCTTATTAAACTCCTCTGCATCCAGCATTTTTCCCCTGTGGAAGGACTTTTACCCCGCTTCAAGCCAACGCTTGAATTTATTTTATTTTTGATAAACTGAAGAGATTGAGCACTTTGAAGTCCTTTCAATCTGGCAAATTCTCCAGCCTTTGAATCATTTTCATGTTTCCTACACCCTTTCAAAATTATTTTCACAGATACACATCGCTGTGCAATAAAGCATGACCTCACCAGAAATAAAAACTACATTTTCCCACCTTTTTTTTACTCCTCTGCTCCTCAGGCAGTTGGATGCCACGTTGAGCTGCAGCAAAACTCTTAGGGATTAATATTGGATCGTTGAATTATCTTGGTGACGTTCCAGGTAGGGAAGAACATACAAGAAGATCCTAGAAAACACCAGAAATGAATATTCAAAAATGAAAAAATACCAGGGATGAGCTGGAAGTGCTGGGAAGGCACATAGGGAATGTGGTAGTGTTGGATTAATGGTTAGACTTGATGACCTTGGAGGTCTTTTCCAACCTTGAAGATCCTCAGAAATTCATAATAAATTATATTTTTTCAATTCTGATCCAGCTTTTACAGCCCTGACCTGCCCAAAATTCCTTTTTTTTTTTTACATCCCTACGCTGCTGTGCAGTAGGAAAAAACCCAAATTAAAAATAGCTGCAACAAAATTGGTTCTGACGTTTGAAATCAGGAGATATTCCACGAGGGATATTATTTATAGGGAGCTGGAGAGGGAGAAGGTCCCATTTTTGTACAGCCATGTGTGAGCTCATCTCTGCACTCCTGGGAGTGGAGACAGGAGTTTATGGATGGAAGGGATGGGAATTTCTAGAGGGGAGGAAAAGGAGGGAGGGAAGAGCTGTGTGAGGGAATGAGGGGCAGGAGTGGTGAGAATTCAGAGCTGATCCAAGGCAGAAGTGTCAGAATTCCATGGTTAGGAGCAGACCCAGGAATATCTGGAGTCGTAAATTTGCTGCCCATGGAATTTTGGGTAATCCTGGGGGTATTCCATGGGTGGTTCCTGTAGATTTTCCCTGGATTTCAAGCATGGTAAGAGTATATTTGGCGTAGAATTCCAGGATGGTTTGGGTTGGGAGAAACCTTAAATTCTGTCCCATTCCACCCCTGCAGTGGACAGGGACACCTTCCACTAGCCCAGGTTGCTCCAACCTGGCCTTGGACACTTCCAGAGATCCTTGGCTCCTCTGGGAATTCTATTTCTATATTTCCCCACCCTCATAGAGCAGAATTCCATCCTCACATTTGACATCTTCTCTTCTTAGGGGGTCGGAAAGAGATGATCTTTAAGGTCTATTCCGTCCCAAACCATTCTGTGATTCCACACCTCAAACCTCCTGGATTCGATGCCCCAGTGATTCCACAGGTTGGGCAGGGCTTGGAGCACCCTGGGATAGTGAGAGGTGTTCCTGCCCATGGCAGGGCTGGAACAAGATGAGTTTTAAGGTCCCTTCCAACCCAAACCATTCCATGATTCCATGAGTGCTTTAAAGGCAGAGTCACCATCGGGAACAGAGCAAAGCCAAGGAAGTAGAACTGGGAAATCTCGAATTGCTCATGGTCACAAAACCAGGGATGCAATCTCAGATCTGCCACGGTCGTGCTGCAGTTAAGGATGAAGCAAAGGCAGGAGATGGAGCATCCTGCAGACTCCATCCTGGGAGTGCCAGGAAGGACTGGAATTCGGGGCAGGATTTGCCTTCTGCTGGGCAGGAATTCAGGTCTGAGGCAGAAGAGCCTCCAGTGGCATTTGCAGCAAAGGATGGAGGAGTTTTCCAGCTGCTTGAGCATCTTCAAACCCCTTGAAGCCATGGATGGGAGACAGAAGATCCCAGGATCACCTCGGACCTCCGGCTGCATCCAAGGCTCTCCATAGGTGTAGCTCCAAGGAGGAGAGGACATGGGCTTGATTATTATACCAAACTGGGGCCTTTCTGTTGCTAATTAATGCTCCCCATTGCCTGGAGAGGCAGAACTTTGTGGCGGCCCCAGCTCAGATGTGTCTCCAGGAACGCCGGAAGCAAACACGAGCCCGTCTTTGATCAAAGACCATTAACATCGCTCTCGGTTACGCAAACAGCTCCCTCCTCCCTTCCGCTCTCCAACCCAAAACTCACATCTTTGACTATTCATCGCTTCCTTGGGGCAAATCCTTTCCCGAGTTCAGCTTGTTAGGTTTGTTGAGGTTTTTTTTTTTTTCTCCTTTGCTTTACCAGTGCTGCCCCCTCCAATGCAAATACAGGAAATAATAACTGCCAGCACGCAAATAAAAGAAATGTCATTTTCCAGCCCTCGCCAGAGACGTTCCTGCTGGGAGAGACAGAGCTGAAGCTGTCAAGTGCTGCAGGAGACATCAGCACTGATAATGTCCTTCTCCACAGGAGCCATCTCCGCAGGCTGTCAGAGCAAGAACATGTCTGGAGTTCATAATGACGGAGCGTGTTTTCCCGCTCGCGGTTTAATCGCTGTTTTATGTGCGGTTATAAGCTGGGCTTTCTTCCCCTCTTTGATCTGTCTGCTGGAAAAATCACTTCCAGCACTCCCCTCGCTTCCCAGGTCACCATCCTGAGGATTGGAGGCAGTTTTGTGGTAGTGGGGAAGCCACGTGTTTGTGCTTTGGGGTCCAGCTCCCTACGGATAGAGGTCAACATCAGAAATCCTCCGCTGGATTTTGATATGGATCATCCTTGGTGGAAGCTGTCGCTGTAAAGTGGCCGAGGAACAAAGGCTGCTCTCGTTATCTCATTCCTGAAGGTTTTGCTGAGTTGGGATTGGATCCGTGCAGGATTTCAGGGCACCTCCAAGTCAGGATTCATGGAATTTCTTGGATGAAGAGGTGGGAAGTTCAGCTTCTGGTCACCCCAAAGCACCTGAGGCACCTCCCATCGCCGCGTGTCCAGGAGAGCAGAATTCCTGTGGAGCCAGGCTGGGAGGGCTGGGAGTGTTCACCTGGAGAAGGATCCAGAGAGAGCTCAGAGCCCCTAAAGGAGCTCCAGGAGGGCTGGAGAGGGACTTGGGACAAGGGATGGAGGGACAGGACACAGGGAATGGCTTCCCACTGGGAAAGGGGAGATTTAGATGGGATATTGGGAAGGAATTCTTCTGGCACAGAGTGCCCTGAGAGGTTGTGGTCTTTCAAAATATCCTCATCCCTGGATATTTTGGGGTGGAAGGGACCTTAAAGCTCATCCAGTTCCAACCTCAGCTATCCCAGGTTGCTCCAAGTCCTGTCCAGCCTTGGACACTTCCAGGGATGAGGCATCGAATCCAGGAGGTTTCAGGAGTGTGGGGATGATAAATTCCCAACAGGATCACCAAGGAACGATCAATAAAGGAAGAGTGTAGGTGGCAGGATGAGGGATGTGGATTCTTTCCCTCTCTCCAGGAAAGCTCTGGAATGCTGAGTCTATTTCTGGGCTCCTCAGTACAAGAAATACATGGATTTACTGGGATGAATCCCAGGAATAATTAAGGAATTGCAGAGCCTGATGTTTCGGAAGGTTCTGGAATCTCCATCCAATACAATACTCAAAACTCATGGGCATGCCTGAGCTGCTCCTTTGGCTGAATCTCTCAGGGAGTTTGGACTAAAGGATCTCCATATTTTTTTTCCAAAATCATCCATTCAGTGATTCCATTGATGTTTTGTGGATTATTATTTTTCAAACCGAATTTTTCTCAGCACGTATCCAACCCCTTTAAACATCTGATTTTCTTTTTTTGTGTGTGTGTTTTGTAGGTATTTGAAGAAAGAAGAGCCCTGCTTGGAAAATGGGTAAATTTTTCTCTTTAAATCTCTATTTGCTGCAGACAGGTTTTGGAAGTGATCAGGAGTTAATCTCATGGGAATGCAAAACTTCTCTTTGGAAAAAGGGATTCACTTCCCCAATGTGAAAGTGAGCAATGTCTGCTCTGCTTTTGAGGACAGTAAAGATATAAATTCTCTCAGTGCCCACATTCCCCAAGTTTTGAAGTCGGAAAATCATATTCCATCATTGGAATGAGCTGAAATGAGATGAAAAACCCTGGGAAATGTCTGTGAAGTCTTCAAAGGAGATGTTGGATGTTCAGATGTTGCCCCGGCCTGCTGGAGGGTCTTTGAAATCTGTAATAAATGACATTTTATCCACCAAGTGCACACATAGATTGGTTTGGGTTGGAACTGGGGCTTATTCTTTATGCATAGTAAGTCACTCATGAAATTATTTTTCCATATGAACTGGTCTTTGCAGGCAAATATTTTGATTTTTAAGGATTATTTGTCTTTCTAGGAAATAGGCTTTCCACAATTTGTTGTGTTTTGATGATAAGGAATTTCAGGGACTCCAAGCAAATGAAATCATCGAGTGATTGTTGTGTAAAAAACAGCTTTTAATGGGATGGGCAGCAAGTGGAAAACATAAAACTCATCTCTTGGAAATTGCTGGAGGTATAAAAATGCCACACTTTGGGAAGAACCTTCCTCCAACCACACACACAAGTGCTGGATTGTCTCTGAAATGTCACATTTCCGACCCTTCCCGTGACTCTGGAGCAGCAGCTCTCAGGAGGCTCCTTCAGAGCTCATTCTCCTCGTGCTGCTGTCATCCAGCATTCCAAGGAAAGAAAGCACAAAAGCTGCTCCTAACTCCCTTCCAAGCCTGGGGCTCTGGAGAGCCCAGAGTGCTCCGAGAGTGAGAGGAACCACGTGGAGAAATCTCAGTGCTCCAGGCAGGATTTCCCACGTCGGATCCCATGACCTTCTCCAAGTGCTCTCAGGAAATATGGAGCCGCCAGAGCATGGATTTCACAGCTGGGATCACATTCAGTGAGGTTGTAAGGGATTTATTCTGAATCTGGAAGGCTGCAGCCTGTCCTAACTCCTGTTCAGCACTTCCAGTAATATCCAGATGATGGAATGGAAAATGAACCTTCATTTAATGGTTGGACTCGATGATCTGAGAGCTTTTCCCAGCCTTAATGATTCCATGATTCCATTGGCAGATGACGCCAGGAATGGAGGGATTTCCTAAACTTTGGGGGTTAGAAATCGGGATGGAAATGACTGCAGTCGGATAAGGATGTGGGAAAAGTGCTGCATGGAAGAGGGACACACAAAAATTCTGTATCTGAGAGAATCCAAGGACGCAGCAGCTCCGCAGGAAAGAATTCCTGGGAATGAGGGTGGATCACAAACTGAACGTAAGCTGACAGTGACTTACAATAACTGGAAATATCCCAAAAGCAGAGTTATTCCCGGTTCTGCTCCCTGCCTTTTGGGAAAGCTGGGAACGAGTCAGATGTGAGAGCAGGCCCAGAAAACCTGGAAAGATCCCTTGTGCTGTGGGGAGGACGGAGAGAAGGTGTAAAAACATCTTCTAACGAAGCACAAAAGGTGTTGAAAAGAGGAAGGGAATGATCTGATCCCTGTGTTCACTTTGGAGTGGACAGGAAATCCTGGGCTTGAGTTGCAATTATATGGAGACACGATTTAGACACGAGCAAAACCCAGTGCTGGAGATAATTCCCTGCTGGAATAGCTTGCCTGGGGATTAGGGGTGGAATCTGCATCGCTGGAGACTCTTGAGGTTACACAAACACGACCAGGAATGGTTTAGGGAGAGCAGATCCTGCCTTGTGGCCAGAGATGAACCAGATCAGCATCCCTCAACTTTTTTCCAGGGAAGGAACATCCAACCTCCCAGAAAAGCAGATCAGGAAACACCTCATGAGACCTCACCGCAGCGGTTTCCCTTTATTTGGTTTTCCAAATAAAGATTAGATTAAACTTGGGATGCTCATTATTTATTTAGTTCTTCCTGATTTTATTTGCATGCGGTTTTACATTTTTCATTTTGTTATTTTTTCCCACTGGTGCNAGTTTATCTCATGGAAATGCAAAACTTCTCCTCTTTGGAAAAAGGGATTCACTTCCCCAATGTGAAAGTGAGCAATGTCTGCTCTGCTTTTGAGGACAGTAAAGATATAAATTCTCTCAGTGCCCACATTCCCCAAGTTTTGAAGTCGGAAAATCATATTCCATCATTGGAATGAGCTGAAATGAGATGAAAAACCCTGGGAAATGTCTGTGAAGTCTTCAAAGGAGATGTTGGATGTTCAGATGTTGCCCCGGCCTGCTGGAGGGTCTTTGAAATCTGTAATAAATGACATTTTATCCACCAAGTGCACACATAGATTGGTTTGGGTTGGAACTGGGGCTTATTCTTTATGCATAGTAAGTCACTCATGAAATTATTTTTCCATATGAACTGGTCTTTGCAGGCAAATATTTTGATTTTTAAGGATTATTTGTCTTTCTAGGAAATAGGCTTTCCACAATTTGTTGTGTTTTGATGATAAGGAATTTCAGGGACTCCAAGCAAATGAAATCATCGAGTGATTGTTGTGTAAAAAACAGCTTTTAATGGGATGGGCAGCAAGTGGAAAACATAAAACTCATCTCTTGGAAATTGCTGGAGGTATAAAAATGCCACACTTTGGGAAGAACCTTCCTCCAACCACACACACAAGTGCTGGATTGTCTCTGAAATGTCACATTTCCGACCCTTCCCGTGACTCTGGAGCAGCAGCTCTCAGGAGGCTCCTTCAGAGCTCATTCTCCTCGTGCTGCTGTCATCCAGCATTCCAAGGAAAGAAAGCACAAAAGCTGCTCCTAACTCCCCTCCAAGCCTGGGGCTCTGGAGAGCCCAGAGTGCTCCGAGAGTGAGAGGAACCACGTGGAGAAATCTCAGTGCTCCAGGCAGGATTTCCCACGTCGGATCCCATGACCTTCTCCAAGTGCTCTCAGGAAATATGGAGCCGCCAGAGCATGGATTTCACGGCTGGGATCACATTCAGGGAGGTTGTAAGGGATTTATTCTGAATCTGGAAGGCTGCAGCCTGTCCTAACTCCTGTTCAGCACTTCCAGTAATATCCAGATGATGGAATGGAAAATGAACCTTCATTTAATGGTTGGACTCGATGATCTGAGAGCTTTTCCCAGCCTTAATGATTCCATGATTCCATTTGCAGATGACGCCAGGAATGGAGGGATTTCCTAAACTTTGGGGGTTAGAAATCGGGATGGAAATGACTGCAGTCGGATAAGGATGTGGGAAAAGTGTTGCATGGAAGAGGGACACACAAAAATTCTGTATCTGAGAGAATCCAAGGACGCAGCAGCTCCGCAGGAAAGAATTCCTGGGAATGAGGGTGGATCACAAACTGAACGTAAGCTGACAGTGACTTACAATAACTGGAAATATCCCAAAAGCAGAGTTATTCCCGGTTCTGCTCCCTGCCTTTTGGGAAAGCTGGGAACGAGTCAGATGTGAGAGCAGGCCCAGAAAACCTGGAAAGATCCCTTGTGCTGTGGGGAGGACGGAGAGAAGGTGTAAAAACATCTTCTAACGAAGCACAAAAGGTGTTGAAAAGAGGAAGGGAATGATCTGATCCCTGTGTTCACTTTGGAGTGGACAGGAAATCCTGGGCTTGAGTTGCAATTATATGGAGACACGATTTAGACACGAGCAAAACCCAGTGCTGGAGATAATTCCCTGCTGGAATAGCTTGCCTGGGGATTAGGGGTGGAATCTGCATCGCTGGAGACTCTTGAGGTTACACAAACACGACCAGGAATGGTTTAGGGAGAGCAGATCCTGCCTTGTGGCCAGAGATGAACCAGATCAGCATCCCTCAACTTTTTTCCAGGGAAGGAACATCCAACCTCCCAGAAAAGCAGATCAGGAAACACCTCATGAGACCTCACCGCAGCGGTTTCCCTTTATTTGGTTTTCCAAATAAAGATTAGATTAAACTTGGGATGCTCTTTATTTATTTAGCTCTTCCTGATTTTATTTGCATGCATCCAGGGACCATTGGTTTTACATTTTTCATTTTGTTATTTTTTCCCACTGGTGCCACAGGACATCTTCAATGTCCCTCAGGGTGTTGTGGTCCATAAAACACAGGCTGAGAAACAAGGAATGAGGTGGCTAGAAGGGATTTAATTTCTCTGTTTCTATGCACGTGACAGGAGGGGGCAGCCAGGTGGGATTTGGGCTCTGCTTCCAGGGAATAAAGGACAGGACAAGAGGAAACAGCCTCAGGGTAGATTCAGGATGGACACCAGGAGGAATTTCTTCATGGAAAAAGGGTAGTGAGGCATTGGAAAGAGCTGGCCAGGGAGGTGTGGAGTCCCCACCCCTGGAGGTGTCCAAGGAATGTGTGGATCTGTCACTCAGAGCTGGGGACAAGGTGAGGATTGATCACAGCTGGACTTGATGACCTTGGAGGTCTTTTCCAACCTAAATGATTCCGAGATTCTGTGATTTAACCTCACGTTTTCCCTTCTGTCACCTCTCTGTGTGTGAACTGAGCCCTCCCAGTGAGGGACACTCTTCCAAACCTTCTAAATTTGCTGATGATAATTGCTCTTCCCACAGCAGGCTTGTCCCTGGCCAAGTTTTCACTTTTACCACCTCATCAAACAAGCAAACCTGACCTTTTACAGGAGAATCATGGAAAGATTGGGTTGGAAGGGACCTTAAAGTTCACCTCATTCCAACCCCTTGCCATGGGCAGGGACACCTCCCATTGTCCCAGGGTGCTCCAAGCCCTGTCCAGCTCCATGCAGGAGCTGATCCTGCTGCAGGTGACAACTAAATGGCTCCTTCTGGCCACCAGGCCACCTTTTCCTCCTGGAATCTCCTCTTGGAAATGGGGCTTGGAGCACCCTGGAAGGTGTCCTTGTCCATGGCAGGGGGTGGAATGGGATGAGTTTTAAGGTGCTTCCAACCCAATCTTTCCACGATTCTCCTGTAAAATGTCATTTTTCCTTGTGTAACTACAGAGCGAAAAGTGAAACCAAACGGATCCTGGGGGAGAGTTCCTAATTGCTGACAAGGAGTTGCTTGGCAGCAGAGATGTTTGGGATTTGGTTGGGTGGATTAAGGTATTTTATGGATATCAGGTGCCTCGTCCGCTTCTCACCTTCTCACCCAGCTCCTGGTGAGAGCTCCTGGGCCTCCAACAAATCCTTCCAAAATTATGGAGATCAGTCTGATCTCCACAAACTCCCTGAGAGGATCAGCCAAAGGAGCAGCTCAGGCATGCCCATGAGTTTTGAGTATTGTATTGGATGGAGATTCCAGAACCTTCTGAAACATCAGGCTCTGCAATTTCTTAATCCTTCCTGAGGCCCCGTGCTAGATTCATCCCAGTAAATCCATGTATTTCTTGTACTGAAGAGCCCAGAAATGGATGCAGCATTCCAAAGCTTTCCTGTGGAGGTGGAAAGAATCCACATCCCTCATTCTGCCATCAACACTCTTTCAGCAGGACTGGGAGAGGATGGCTGAGGAAGGGAGGGGAAAATCATTTCCCAACTGGGGAATCCATCCCAACTTTTGCCGAGCACAGGGATCCCAACCTGGGCTGGAGATGGGGGTTGTGCCCCTCTCCAGTGAGAACCAGTAAAACCAGCACCGTCCTGCAGCAGAGGGGCCCCTCTGACTCTCCCTCGGTGTCAGGCTTCGTTATTTGTGTGTGTGCACTCATGGATTAATTGCAAACCGATCCGGAGGCCAGGCCTGGGTGAAGTCCCACGATCCCTGCGGAGACTTTGTCTGCCAAGGCTTTGGGGAAGGCCCGGATTGGGGGGGAAAAGCTGCGGGCAGAGAGGGAAGGCGAAGCGAGGGGAATCCAGTCCGACTGGTTGGGCTGCTGTAATCGCACCCAAGGGGAGGATCTGT
Organism: Vireo altiloquus; assembly: GCA_013396875.1. Lineage (NCBI taxonomy): Eukaryota > Metazoa > Chordata > Aves > Passeriformes > Vireonidae > Vireo > Vireo altiloquus. The sequence continues at coordinate 17,447 of VZRF01009219.1, read as the reverse complement.
GGGGGAAGCGGCCAAATGTGGGATGGGGACAAGCTTGTTAGTGCTGGAAAAGAGACAAATTGTGCCAGCTTAACTCCTTGGCTGCTGCTGGGTGCATTCCCGGCGCTCCCTGGTTTAAATGGAGCTCAGCCTCAGCCTGAGGATGCTGGAAGGAATTCCCTCATCGGGAAACACACGGCAGGAGGGGAAAGGGTTAAAAAGGAGCAATTCCTTGTGTCTGGTGGAAAGTGAAGCTGGATTTGTTTTGACTAGTTCACTCAGTCTCCTGATGTGGAAGACACTAAGCCAGTTACTCCCTTGTCTGCGGAGCTCAGGAGATATTTATCCGCGCAAATTGGCGATTGGGGATTGTTTTAACGAGCAGGGGAGGATGTGGCTGGGATCATGAATGGGAAGCGTGTGCGGCAGGAGTTTTCCCCCTTCGTGTGACGGGGAAAACCTTTTATTTCAAGCCGAGGGTGAGAAGGGGACAGGCAGAACCTCCTCTGCCCACTCCGGTACATCCTTGGCTGATTTTATTCTCAGGAAACATTTCTAAGCCCTAAATCTCAGGGTTCTACTTCAGTTTTCCCTTAATACCCCGCTAAGCATCACTAGAAGTGAAAGTTATATGAAAAACAGGGATGAAAAAAGGAGAATATTCCTTAATTCACTGTGTCTGAAAAAATAGGGACATCTGGGAGCTTTTTCTATTTGGCTTTTTGTCTCTCCGGGATCTCAGGAATGCCAATTCCACACTTTCTTCACTCTGACCTTCTTGAAGGTCTTGCAGAGGTGTTTGTGAGAAGGAGAAGAGCCATTTGCCTCCTGGAGTTCATCCTCCAGCACTGGAATTCATCCAAGGGCCAAGAAATCAATAAAGAAAGAGTTCTTCAAAATGATCAGGAAAGAAAATGCTTCTCAATTACCTTCACCTGCAAAGTGCATTTTAAACTGCTATTCTGCCAGTCCTCCATTTGAGCATGGATTTTTCAGGGGGGAAAGGAGGGCGAAAGAGGAAAAAAAAAATCTGCATTTCTAATCTATTTCATTCTGACAGGGAAAGGAAGGGACACTGGCCACTAAACCATTTATTTACAGCTAATAATAAAGAAATATTTGAAGAATAGATTTTTCTTAGTATTTTATATTAAATATTAGTAT
>VZRF01009219.1:176-16291 GCA_013396875.1 Vireo altiloquus | reverse complement strand
ATCTTATGTATTATATATTATATACTACATGTATTATACATATACATATAATATATAATATATATCATATATTATATGTTATGTGTTATATATTATATATTTATAAATATATCTATATTTATATTTAATTTTTGGACGTCACGTTTAACAAAGGACTTTAATGTTGATGGTCCAGGCCAGGACTCACTGGTGGCCCTCACGGCCAACCCTGAGCAGGAAACAAACTGGGAAAAGCAGCATTCCCCAAGGAGAGGAATTCCCCAAACCGTTTGTTTTTCCCTTTTTAAAGGAGGTGAGTTTGGGTCAAAGCTGCTCTTGGTGTGCTGAGGAAGAGTTTCGTGGAATCCCAGTGACTCGGTTGGGAGAAACCTTAAATCCCATCCCATTCCCACACCTTCCACTATCTCGGGGTGCTCCAACTGGCCTTGAACACTTCCACAGATTCAGGGGCAGCCACAGCTTCTCTGGGAATTCTATTCCCTCGCAGGGAAGGATTTCTCCCTAATATCCTACCGAAATCTTTCCTCTCTTGGTTCAAAACCCTTCCCCTTGTCCTGACACTGCAAGCTCTCGCAGACAGGACAAGGCCAAATCCATATTCCCCCTCAGGAAATTCCTCTCCAACCCTCCCACCCCGCTGCCCGCCCTTCCCACTGGGAATTCCTGCTGCTCCAGCCTGTGGCCACCACGATCCCGGCGCTTTTTCCTCCCTCCTGGCAGCCCGGGCTGCAGGTTTGGAGGCAGACGGCAGCGATGTGGGATGAGGTCGGGGAGCTCCCGGGAGACGGCTGCTGACAGGGCGCTTCCCAACCCCGGCCAGCGCCGCCATCGCTCCCGCCCTGTTTGCTCAGCTCCGCCCTGGCTTGGGAGTGACTTTAAGGTGTATCCCATATCGTCTTCCCTACGCCCAGAAAATTAATCTTATGCCTTTCTGTGCCTTTAGACTGAGCCTGAGAGGGGAGAGAAGGAAAAAAAAAAAAAACCAGCCAGAGAACTTTTTTCAAAGCAGTTCTGTGCTTCAAGGTCACAGCTCCTCTCTGTTGTTTTGCTGCTGTGGGGAGTGAGAGCTGCTGCGGCAGAGAGGGGAGGAAGCATCTTCCTTGCTTTCCAGTGGGCTCTCGGCTCTGTTTTCTTCGAAAGAAGAGAGACGGAGTTTTTCCTGGGATTTTGGTTTCTTATTCTTCTCTTCTGGACTTGTTCAGAACACCAAAACATCAAACCCTCACTGGGACACCTCAGGGGGGTCCCCCACACCGACCCAGCTCCAGGGAGGAGCGAGATCACACCCAGAAGGACTTTAAAACTCTTCCAGGTTTCTCTCCACAGCGAAAGATTTTATTATTTAACATTATTATCCTTTTCTTGCGTGTTGTTAAATAAATAGTTTTTTTCCTCTTCACTTTCCTCTGAGGAAATATTTATTTTCCTGAACCTGCTGGGTTGTAACTACAACCTGCTTTCCATCAGGGGATATTCTCCATTGATTTTGTCCCAAACCGGGACATGCCCTGATGCCAAAGCCATCCCCGAGCACTCGGTTCCTCCCACACGGATCCAATCCTCCTTTCAGGCACCTGCCACGAGCGTGGAAAAGATGTGGGAGACCTTTGCGACTCTGCCGCCGTGGATTTTTCCTCCCCAAAGCAGGAATTTCTCCCCCGCGCAGCAGGATTGTGAAGAAAAATACTCTACAAACTGTGAGGCACTCCGAGGTTGCAGCGGTAGGGGCCATAGAAGTCGTTGCCTTTCCTGGGCTTAAAATTAAAACCAAAACACGGTTTATGGGGAAAAGGGGTTTTTACCTCAGGATTTATTTAAGGATCCTTGGGTGCAGCACTTCGTCCGAGTGGAATGCCCGAAATTGCACACACCACCCCCCACACACCGAAATGCACACAATTATAGGCCTTGCTAATTAGCACATCTATCAAAGTTTTTCTAATGAGAGGCTCGAGTGAACCCCTCATTCTGAGGAACCTTCCTCCTGGATGGGCTTATTTTAGTTTATAAAATGTGTTCTGGAGAGGACTTTGGTGTCTGAGGCTTCCAGACTGTTTGGTCTCCTGGTTTAACAGTGCAGTGGATGTCAGCTAATTGGAAAGTTACAAGTATGCAGGCTAAAAGCACTAAGAATACATAAAACTATATAAAAGGGTATATAAGAGGAGTATAAAAGAAACGGTAAAAAATCATCCTGGCATCAAAGTGTCAGCATCGAAGGGAGAAGGGAACCAGCAACGAGTTCATCTTCGGGGCCTGCTCCTCTCAACACCCAGCCGAGTCTCCTCCTTCCCATGAGGGAAGCCACGCCTTGGAGCTGGTCCCGGCAGCAAAGAGCCTCTGAAGCACCAGTGAGTCCTGACCTGGACCATCCTGGACGCTTTGAGGATTAGAAATCATTTTGTGGCTTCAGAGTTTCTTTTCATGTAGCCTCTCCGTTTGTTGCCAGCGCTCTGCTGCCTCTGAGTGAGTCACCAGAAGCTGTTGCTTGTGCACGTTTCCCTCGCCTCGTTTGTTTTTAAGAAGCTGAATCTCCGGTTCCTCTGCACCTGAAACTCCTTTTTTTTTTTTTTTTCTTCTTTTTTTTTCAGTTTGACAAGTGGACAGATGGCCAGAGGAGGAGGATCCTGGTGGACCTGCTGGAACGCTGTTCCCTGTCCCAGCAGAAATTCTGTGCCAAGCAGCTCCAGGCCCGAGTCCCCACCGAGGCCGTGGATTTCACCACAAGGCTCCCTCGAGTCCTGTCCTTGTACATCTTCTCCTTCCTGGACCCACGGAGCCTCTGTCGATGTGCCCAGGTAAAAAAAAAAGCCAACACCTGCCTGGAGTTCAGAAAGCCAGGTCAAAGTAGTTTAAAAAAAAAACCCAGGAAAACACTTGATTTTTGGTGAAGACAAAAGGTCTTCTGACTCGGCAGCCTGTGCCAAATGCTTAGTGATACTCATTCCTCAGGTCCTAAATTAAGCCAAATTGGCCAAGATTCACGGAAGTGAAGAGTAATTTTAGATGCTCAGTTCTAAAGCATTTTAAATGTGGCATTTTCCAGACTGATTATTCCCAGAAAGGAAGCCTGGGTACTTCCTGAAAATCACACTCCCCTGAAACATCTCTGTGTGCAGAGCCCTTAATTCCGTGAGAAATATTGGCTTGTGCTTTTGCAAAGAACAACACTCAATCCTATAAGGAAAACAGATCCTTTAAAATGCCTGAGGGTCAAGTGTTGGATGTGGAGAAGCAGAAAATTACAAGATGTGCTTTGGAGCACAGTGGTTAAGACTCCAAAAATCTGTTTGCGTGCCATAAAATGCTGGGAGATGCTCCTTGAAATAGTTTTTAATTAATAAGTTCAGTTATCAGGGACATTATCGCTGCACTAACGCAATATTCCGTGTAATTTAAGAATATATCATAATCTCAGCTTGGCTTAGCCTTGTTTCAGTAACTTCCTCCAGCATTTCACGTGGATGCAACTCAAATTTTTCCCCATGCTCAGGCAGGGAGAAAATAGGTTAGAAAATTACTTAGAATCACAAAATATCCCAAGTTGGAAGGGCCCCAGGTCATGAAGGCCTTGAATGGTTTAAATGGTTTAATCAAAGGTTTAAAAGGAGCATTAACAGAAATTAATAAGTTTAAGGCTATGTGGGAATTACCTCCCCAGCACAGAAATCTTGGGTGCTTTGACCCCCAAGGTTTTCTGTCGGGGTGAGGACTTCTTTTCCTGCCCCTTACCCTCACTTCCCATGAGTTGGGATGAAATACAGGAGACATGAGATTTTCTTGTTCAGACTCAGTCGTTTATTAATTCTTATCTATGTTACAGTCTCAGGAGCTGTGAGCTCTGTTAGCGAGGTTAAACAAGGCTATAATGGCGTTTCTCCAGCTCTGCAGAGATTTTTTTCAAGGACAATTTGTCCAATAATGAGTTGACACCAAATTATTTTTAGTTCTAACCCAGTACTCAAACCCCTAAGTTCAGCAGTGAGGATTTTCTTATCCAGTTACTAAACTATTATCCAGTTATTATCCAGTTACTATCCAGTATCTAAACCCACGAAGAAGAAGGAAGAAAAAAGTGAAAAAGAAGTATCCAGCCACCACCCTAAAACCTCCATCTTGATATATATATATATAATTATATGTATTACTATATTCCAAAACCCTAAATCTCAAATTTTTCACCCTGTGACACCACACCTTCTATTCAAACCACACACAGGTGATTTTAATGTTCTCCCTCAATTTTGGAAGCCTATCCCAAGGCCTCAGAGATCAAATCTAGGATTTTCTTGTGGATCAGTGCCCTTTCAGCACAGAGAATTCAAAATTCTCAAGCTCCCAGGGCTCCAACAGTTTTCAGCTGGCTGGGAATCCACAGGTGAGCTGGCACTGGAAGTACCTGTCGGAGCTGGATCAGCTGTGGATGCTGAAATGCCTTCGTTTCGGGTGGCTCATCAGCTTCTGCCCGACGCCCTTCGAGCAGGGAGTGTGGAAGCAGCACTACATCGAGATGGTGAGGGAGCTGCGCATCACCAGACCCAAGGTATGGCTCCACGGTGTTCACACCCAGTGGGAAATTTGGGGAGGGTCTGGCTCCCAGCCCCTCTGCCTCTTTCTCTTTTTTGGGATCCCTCCTGCCCCGAATTCAAAGCTGAGACCTTTAATTTAAAGCCAACTTCCCCATAGACTCTGTAGGTGACAGAGAGAAGCTGATGCATCTCAACAGCAGCTCAGCTCATTTTAACGTGGATTATAGTGATGTCTTATGTTTTAAATTTATATTTTTCCAACCCTGCAGTGCCCAGTGTAACTCTGCAGTTCCCTGGAGCTCGTTCAGTGCTGTTCTCTCATGCTCACACTGACATAACAAAGCCTCTCCAGCTCGCTCTCCAAGGACACCCAGACCCTCCTGGGCCCAACAACTGCAAACCTTCATCTTGGGGACAGGGGGGCAAGCTTGGGCAAATTCCATCCTTGCCTGGCTTCTGCTTGGGCAATTGATGCTGATATCAAAGTGGGAAGATCTCCTGACCTGCCATTGTCCATTTTGGGATGCACTGAGGCAGGAGCCTCTGGAGCCCAGAGTGTGACCTCTGAAGGCCTTTCCAATCAATCCCTCCTTTATTCCTTTATTCCTGCCTGGTCTCTGTTTCTAGGTAGCCATTTAAGGCATCAACAGGACCTGGGTGATGAAGAGCACTGCCAAGGTGCCTCTTTCTGTCCACTCACCATAATGAAGCCTGCAGAGACCAATTTTGAGTTAATTCCCAATTATTATAACCCTAAATTTAGTCCAACCTCATTTTCATCATGGGCTAAAACTTGTTTTCTGACTTTAATCCCTTTATTAGACTCCTTCCAAGGACGAGTTCATAGTCATCGATGTGCAACCAGTAAAAAGCAACATCCCAGAGAGGAAACTTTCTGTGGGAGGATTGGGGACAACCAGGAGGAAAAAGGAGCTTCCTCCTTGGCGTTCATCTGACAGAAATCCCACAGACACCATCCGGTACAACTACCTGGACAACGACGACCCCATCGAGCAGGCCAGGCAGGCGTAAGAGCTTCACCTCTTTTCCTTTCCCCATTTTTGGGGTGAGGGCTTCTTTTCCAGCCCCTTACCCTCCCTTCCCATGAGCTGGGATTGAACACAGGAGATGTGGGATTTTCTTGTTCAGACTCAGTTGTTTCTTATTTCTTATCTATGTTAACAATCTCAGTAACTGTGAGCTCTGTTAGCAAGGTGGAATAAGCCTATAATGGTGTTTCTGTAGCTCTGCAAAGATTTTTCAAGGACAATTTGTCCAATAATGAGTTGACATTTAAATTATTTTTATTTTTTACCCAGTATTCAAACCCCTAAGTTCAGCAGTGTGGATTTTCTTATCCAATTACAAGACACCATCTAAACTCATGCAGAAGAAGGAAGAAGAAAATGAAAAAGAAGTATTTCGCTGACACCTTAAAACCTCCATCTTGACACACACATAATTATATGTATTACTATATTCCAAAACCCTAAATCTCAAATTTTTCACCCTGTGACACCACACCTTCTATTCAAACCACACACGAGTGATTTTAATGTTCTCACTCAATTTTGGAAGCCTATCCCAAGGCCTCAGAGATCAAATGTGGTGTTTTCTTGTGGATCAGTGCCCTTTCAGCACAGAGAATTCAAAATTCTCAGCTCCCAGGGTTCCAACACCTGGCACAAGGTTTTCCATGTCCTCTGCAGGCTCACTCTGCCTGTTCAGCTGCCTGCTTGCAAAGCCTCTTTCCTGCTCTTTTGGCCTTTTTTGACCTTTTTTGGGTCGATTTTGGTCCAGTTGTAGCTGCAGCTGCCATGGCTTTGTGCCCTCTCAGCACAACTCATCCAGCCAGAACTCCTGGGGGAGGTTACAGGGCTGGAATTAGGGAGGAATCAGGACAAGGAATTGTTGGGGAGTTTTTAAATAAAAGCTGCCAAGGCTGGGAGGAATGTGTGGGTTTTGCACGGCAGAGGAAGAATGAATGAATTGTGATGAAATATAATTCTATCACTCGGAGGATCTCCCGGCTGAGAGGAGGTTGGGATGATTGAATTGCGGGGCAGGTGTAAGAGGATGTCGGAGCATTGAAGTGATGAATGGTGTTTGTGTCTGCACTGCCTGGATCCATCACTTCCTGGGCTCCCAGGATTATCCTCTGGCTAAAGAAAGGCATTTCCCTCCCAAAGCAGAGTTTTGCACCTGGATCTCTGTCAGAACTGCCCCACGTTTTCTTTTGTCACCTCTGGCACTGGAGATTTTCCGAATCCGAGATCCAGGGTGAATTTTCTGTGCATTAACAAGCACAGGGAGGGTGTGGGAGTGACCTGTGGGAAGAGTTCCTCCTTTTCTTGTGTAAATCCCTGGAAATGCCACCTCTGACTCCTCCCCGAGGGGGTCACCTCAGCCCAGATGTGAAAAGGACAACGCTGCCATTAATCCAAGCTTGGTGAAGAGGCCACAGATCCTCTTGACCATTCCCTGGTTCCTGTGGGAATCCATGGATTCACCACGCCGAACGTGCCGAGAGCAGGAGATTCCTCTTCGCTGTGCCAACAAAAACCTTGGGAACCAACAGAGCCACACCGAAAGCACCCAGGCTGTGTTTTAAATCAACATCCAGCAGAGCCAAGATCATCCCTGTGCCCGAGAACAATCAGCCCGGGAATTACCCCGGCCGGGGATTGTTTGGAGCTCTTTCCCAACGCGATTAACCCCGCCGGACCCAGAGCTCCTCCGGGGTGTTCCGCAAGAGCTCCCAGAGTGCCTGAGCAAAAAAAGCCTTTTATGAATCACATTTTAATCCGCGTCCCTTGGTCCTTGGATATTGCACTACTTCAAAGAGCTTCCCGGTTTCCACCTCACCCTCTTTCTGTGGGATGTTTCCCAACTCTTTAACACCGCTTTTGGGTCGGGTTCTTTGAGGCTTTTCGATGAATATTTTCACCAAATGCTTCCTGCTGCGAACGATGGTCCCGATGTTATTTTTTTCAGCCGCGCTCGATGGTTTTCTGCGGCAGCTCTCAGAGGTTTCCGTGAGGTTTAGGATTCCCCTGTGCCATTTCTGCGAGGTTTAGGATCCTCCTGTGCCGTGAAAAAGCGGGACAAGCCCTGTTTTGAAGAGTTTAAAAGTCGCTCGTCCCAGCGTTGAGCTGCGGATGCGGCTGAGAACGAGGTGAAAACAATTCCCCTAAAATAACGAAACAGTAAATAATCAACACTCTCCCTGTCTGCCTCTCCCGAGCGAGATCCCAGCCTCTCCCCGCTTGTGGAGAACGTTTCAATGCCGAGCGTTCCAGCAAATCTGCCATTTATCCGCAATTATAGAGGATTATTGCGAGGAGGGAGAGGAATTCCGTGAGATTTGCTTGTTTATCAGGGATCTGCCTTTAATATCACTTAAGCTGCAGGTAATTGCTGCTGCTCAAGCTCATCTGCGGCGATTGTTCAGCAGCGCAGGTGCCACGTCTCAGGTGCTCCCACTCCCACCGTGATTATTTTCCACGGACACTATGCTGTCCCTTCCCAAAAATCCTCCCACCGAGGCTCTGCGTTGTGTTCTCCACCCTTTACTTCCAGGCAGCTGCCAAGGAATCTGGAATTCAGCTCTTCAGCTGGATCCCTGGAGCAGGGAGACACCACCCCGCGTGTCCCTCGGGTTTTGGTGGGGGTGGCAGGAAAATGTCACCTCGGATGTCCCTCTGGGATGCCAAGCCTGGGTTTGGAGTCTCCCAGGAATGCTGTGCAGGATCCACATCCACATCCAGACCCTGCCTGACCAGGGCTCGGCTTGGAAGGCAGAACAGAATCCCGAGATAAAAATCTCCCACCCCGCCGGCGCTGTCGGGCGCAGTTCTCCTTCGGATGAGCTGGATTCCCGGAGCTCAAGGGCAAAAACAACCTCCCCTCATGTAAAATGGGTGTCAGGAGGAGTGAAATCGGTGTAGGACGAGATCCCGAAACAACAGAAGCGATCTCCCAGGGTTTGCCAAAGGGAATCTGGGAGAGGAAATGGGTTTTGCTGCAGCCCGAGTGCACTCGGGAAGGAACAGGGATGAGGATTTCCTTGAGGATGTGGCAGAACTCGCAGGAACTCAGAGGGATGGTGGAGGAAAATGGACTGGAGAGGTCTCCTCTAGCCCAGCACCTCGAGTGGAAGTCCCTGAGCCAACAAGCCATTTTTTCCCATTTGAGTGCCGAGGAAAACCGGAGTTGTGGAGGATTCCTTGTGAACAAACAGGATCACATCAAAGGAATACCTGACGCCACCATCAAAGCAGCGTGTGAGACGAGTCGCTGGCTGCTGCCTTGACTCCAAGTTCATCTGCCCAATTCCAGGTTGAGTTTTGCAGAATTTTGCAGAGGTAATGAGCAAAAAATAAGTTTTTTCCTAACTCCTGGAGCTGGTAAAATCTCCTCGGAGCTCAGCCTCACTCTGCAGTTGTTTTCTGGTCCAAAGTGAGAGGAGGACTTTGCTGCTCACCACATCAGGGTGAAATATCGACATTTAAATGGCAGAGTTCACGGAATTCCAGAATAGTTTGGGTGGAAAGAGGCATTAAAATTCATCCAGTTTCAAGCCTTCACTATCCCAAGTTGCTCCAAACCCTCTCCAACCTGGCTTTGGACACTTCCAGGGATCGAGGGGCAGCCACAGCTTCTCTGAGAATTCCATCCCAGAGCCTCCTCGCCCTCACAGGAAATTATTTCTTCCTCATCTCTGATCTAAATCTCTCCTCTTTTAGTTTAAAACCGCTCATGTAAGAAGTCACTTCTTGCCATCTGTGATGACAAAGGGTTTTCATCTGTTTCTCGTTGGGCCTTTTGAGTCATCAGCTGCATCCTCCCTTCCACGGCAGCACCGAAACAACACCGCTGAGAATTCCTAGAGGAGAACTCATCCTTGTTTAGCCAAAAAAAAAAAAGGGAAAAACATGGGAAGCAGAGGGAGCTGCAGTCAATTCTCAATTACTCGGTGCAGTGGAGACAAAGGGAGTGCTGTAAGGGGAAACACAAAATACATTCTGCCGGCTGTGAGACCGTAATTGGCTATTTAGCTTTGAAAAACAGATCAATACATTTCCAGACAGCAGCTGGGCGAGGGTTTGGCCCGGCCAGTGCTCACTGGGGACAACAACAACGCTGGGTCACAGCTGAGGAGTGCCCAAAAAATGGGGTTCATTTGCAATCTGGATGATAATTGAAACCTGTTTTTTGGTTCTCCTGGATTTTTTTTTTGCTTTATACCCTAAATCTGTGCCCAGGAGCTCAGCAAAAACCCCCCTGCAGCATGAAGGAGGTGGGGAGAGAGATCCCCCAGTAAGAAGTTTCTGTGAACAACAACTTCATGTGTTGTTTAACCCTAAAAAAAAAATCTGATTTAATATTATTCCTGTATATTAACATTTCCTTTCCCTGGAAATGGATTTGGGAAGCTTTGGGTTTAGTTAGAATCAGGAATCTCCCTGATTCACTGGGAGCTTCTGGGTTTAGTTGGGACAGTGTGGGAAAAGCTTAGCAGTGACTGAGCAGGGAAATTAAGAATAGTGACGATCAGATGTGCAGCCAAGGGAGTGGTGAGGTGATAGAGAAGAGATACAGACAGGGTTGAATTACAAATTGCCTGCAAGGGGTTATCAAAATCCCTCCATAGAATTATAGCTGTGACTATCGGTGTTGTAATTTATCACGGCGATGATTTCTGGTAGGTCTGGTTTGTTTTCTGCCTGAATTGTCCGAGCAGCTTTTTGTTACAGACAAAAAAAAAAACAAAAAAAAACCCCAGAGATCAGCAAGGAGGGATTTGCCTCTCTGGGCACAAAGAAATATTGCAAAGGGGAAGTGAAAGATTTTTATCTAAAGCGTGAAGTCGAGTTAGGAAATTTTCCTGTGGGGCTCTGCTGTGCCTACAAAAGCCCAGGAAGGCGTTTCTGTTGGGCCCTGCGTGCAGGGTTCTGCTGGAAGGCATCTGCTGTTTGTGCAGCTCGTTGCCAATAAATCAAGAGATTGGCCTCCCACTCGATCATGAATAATGAATTCCGATTCCATCCGAGCGCTGGAGCCGCGCCAAGCCCGCGGCCTTGTGCCTCAAGACAGGGCCCTGCTACTTCTCACGACACAAACTGCAAATTCTGTCCCCCCTCCCCAGCCTTGGGTAATTTATGGCCGTGGGCTGGCCCTAAAAAACAGTTGCATATTGTCCTGGAGTGTTTACCCAACGAGAAAATAATTACTCGCAGTAATTGTTCAGGCCTCGCTCCTGACAAAGAGGGGCTCGCTCGCGTGAGAAGGACTCGGCGCGGCCTTGTCCTCCCCGATCCCTTTTCATCCTGCTGAATAGCCAGCCCAGCGCTCCGTGCCTGTGTGGGAATCGAAAAAATTCCTTAAGGGAGGAAAACGGAGTGAGAAACACCCGAGTTCAGCACTGGGAGTGAGGGACCTGCCGTCCTCATCCAGGCTCCGACGCCTTTTTCCTCGTCCTCGCTCCTTCCATTTTCCTGGCCTGGAGCTGGGGTTGTGGGGATTGCCAGGGGTTTGGTGTTCTTCCCCTGACATCTGGCCCAGCTCTGTTCCTTGTTTCAGTGTCCCATGTCCCGAAAAGATGAAATGAGGCTTCTTTCTGCTGTTTCAGAGCTTGTTTATTTCTGGTTCTTATCAGAGTTTCAGAGGCACAGACTGTGCTGTGACCTCCAGGAACACAGAATGGCAATGGCTACCCAAAGCAGGTAGCTTTTATATCTATTATCAACCAGTTAGAAAACTTTACCTATCTTATTTTGTTCCCAAAACCAGTGAATATCAACATTATTGACATGTCTCCTCTACACTAAATTCTATCTACCAATTAACAAACCACAGGAACTCATGTCAGAGGGAAAAAGGAAGAGAAGGAGAAGAGAGAAGAAGATGAAGAAGAAACAGCCAACACCCTAAAATCTCCATGTTGGCTCCATATAACATATATAGCAAAACCTAAAAACTACAACTACACATTCTGTGGTGCACTAAACAACATCTCCTCATTTCTTTGGTGTTCTCAGTTCATTCAGAAGTTGAGACAAATGCTTCCACAAGCTTGGTTTGCAGGCCAAGCCTTTTTTGTGGAGCTCTGAGGGTAAAGCAAACAGCCAGAGGAGCAGGAAAAGTTCCCAAGCTTTTCCTAGACTCCAACAGGGATGAGCTGACGCCACGATTCAGACACCAGAATGCAGCAGCAGAGACCTAAATTTACAAGAATATCTTTATTTACAGCCACAAGGCCAGGGCTGCCTCCTACCCAAAGGTCATGGCGTCATTTAGGATGGAAAACACCTTTAAGATCACCGAGTCCAACCCTAACCTGGACACTGCCAGGTCCACCAAAATGACCAATCCATTCCCAACTGGAATATTTTGGATTGAATTTTCTCCCTTGACTGTTTGTGTTTCCAAACAGGTTGTAGTTTTCCTCCATTTTCAATTTGAAATAATGATGGATTTGACTTTATGACCTTGAACTGGTATCAGGGAATACTGGACACATGTGTGTTGTGTGGTGTGATCCTTGTTTTTCACGGGATAAAAGTTGCTTTTAGAGTCCATTTCCACCCTTTATATCCAAGGTTTTGTATTCCTCCTGTGCTTTTTTTTTTAGCATGGAGCCCAGAGACACTGGGAGAGCCACTCAGAGCTGCTGCTTCAAATTTCCAGATCCCATATCACGGAATTTGAACATGGAATGAACACCTTTGGATAATGAACCTGCTTAAAAATAGTGCCTCACAGTCTGGGTTTTACTCCTGATGTTGGAAAAAATGTGGCAATTGGCCATATTCCAGTGCAATTCACTTAATTGTCACACTCCGGAATATTCCTGTTCTGCCAGTTAATTGTGTTGAATTTAATAACGGCTGAATGTAATATCAAAAATGATGCATTTATATACTTATACATATAGAAATACATCTGTAGAATTATTTGGCTATAAAAACTTTGAACAAACACCTCGTTGGAGGGGCAGCCCTCAGACTTTTTTACAAGGGTTACACAGACGTCGCTGAAAACTCTCAAATTGATTTAGCTCAACTTCTTCTCTATGAATTTCCCTAAGGTGCTGAAACACCTTAGATGGACTCAGCTTAAATCACGGAGTCCTGAGCTTGTGTTTGAGCACCAGGATTTGTCACAACTTTAAAAAAATACCAAGTTCCCACCTTCCCCTGAGCCGTGGTGGCTGACTGTGCTCTTTGGGGCTGCCCAAAACATCTTCTCTCAACCCACATCTTTTTAGGCAGCGATATCCCAAAGGATTTTGGGTTTTTATCGACCCCAGGGAAGGAACTGCCAGGTATTTATTGATATTTTTGTGTTCTGCCCTGCAGGAGGAGGAAGGGAGGAGCACACACCCCAGACCTGAGCAGGCAGGCGGCTGAGAGGAGGAAGAGAGGAGCTCGTGGATCTGCTCAGCTCCGGAAGGTGAAATCCCTGGCAAGTGTCACCAGGTCGTGGTTCCATCACCCAGGGCGGTGTCAGGCACCCCCAGGAATGTTTGAGCTTGGGGTTTTTCCCTCAGGGAAGTGCTGCTGAGAGGACACACCTGGGCAGGAGGAGGAGGAGGAGGACACAAAGCCTCCCCCATGGCTGGCTGCTCTGAGGGAATCTCGCTGCATCCCAGACAGCGCTGGCAGTGGGAAAGGGACATAGACAGCAACCCTGTTACCCACTCCTCCCTCTCCTTACTATCCCAAAAATCCCTTTCCACGCTTTGCACAGAGTGCTGGCACTTACAACCCAAAATTTCACAACTTGGGATCGCTGCAGTTTGATGTTCATTCGTTCTCCGTGCCCTGAGGCGGAGCAAAGCAGCCCCAAATCCTAACACTGAGGGCTCATTGTATAGGGCATCCCCCCATGAAAGGAGCCCAGGGAAGCTGTTCCAGAAAGCTTCACGGGTTTGTGGAGATGGCAACAAAGAACTGCCAGGAGAAGGCCACGCTCGGGAGTGTGTCAGGGGTTCTGGGAGCAGACCTGGTGCTCCCAAAGCCATGGAACACCAGGGAACGCCTGGGAGTGGAGCTAAAGGAGGGTTACATAAATGGGAGGCATTGTCTCCCAGATGGGGAGGCATCCTCCTGACCCAAATACAGCCTGTGGGCAAGGAAATTGATTCTGGCACTGGTGAAGGATAGAAAAATATCATTATTCAGCCTCCGCCGTACAGTTTGCTCTTCCTCTGGAGATCTGAGCATCCTCACATGGGTTCATCCCACCACAACTTCCAACATCCCACCACCCTTCCCAGTTTCAGGCTGTTTTATTGCCAGGACAGAAGTGGAAGAATTTCAGCTAAGAGCAAAAATAAGTGAATTTGATTTTCTTTCTCAGTTTTTTTAGGAAAGTTATGTGATCTTTCAAGTTAATTAACCTGCAATCCCAATCAGGAAGCATTTAACTGACATAAAATCAGAGAATCACAGAATTGTTAAGGTTGGAAAAAATCCTTAAAACCATCCAGTCCAACCATTCCCCAGCACTGCCAAGGCTACCCCTGAGCCATGTCCCCAAGTGCCACTTCCATAGGGGTTTTTAATCCCTTCAGGGATTGGGACTCCAGCACTGCCCTGGGCAGCTGTGCCAGGGCTGGACAACCCTTTCCAGGCTGGAATTATTCCCAATATCCAACCTGAACCTCCTCTGGCACTGCTTGAGGCTGTTCCCTCTCATCCCATCCCTGTTCCCTGAAAGCTGATCCTGATTTCCCCTGGCTGCCCCCTCCTGTCAGGGAATTCCAGAGAGGGAAAAATTCCCTTCTGGAGCCTCCTTTTCTCCAGGCTGAGCCCCTTTCCCAGCTCCCTCAGCCTCTCCTGCTGCTCCAGCTCCTTCCCCAGCTCCGTTCCCTTCCCTGGACACACTCCAGCCCCTCAGGGTTTTTCCTAAACTTTTAATGTTGACAACAGTCTTGGATCCCTCCTGATCTCAGAGTTGTCCCCCTGTCAGTGGAAGAGCTGAGATTTTATCCTCATGTTGCTGCTCCAGCCATAAACAAGTGCAGCACTAAAGAAAATAAAGCCGAGGTGAAACCAGGCTGAAAGCGTAGGGAAAATAAATAAATAACTAAAATTCTCTAGCAATAATCCAAAATTAATTTCCATCTCTTATTAAAGGCGGCATTGGGAAACCTTGGTTGAAATGAAGACCTTTGAAAAGGCTCCTATTTAATCAAGCCTAAATAAAGAGGCTTAACGTGCAAATCTTTCAGCAAATCCTCAGAAGAAGAACAGCCTGGGACGAAAGAATAAACGCCCAAGGCGAGCAAACACCGAGGCAAATTAAAATGAAACCCTTAAATAGATCAATGATCCAAGGGCAGGCAGTAGGTGAGAATAAAGAATATTCCAGCCAACCATCCAAAGGGGTTTTTTAGATGGAGCTCCCAGCTCGGGAGGCTCAACCAGAGCACACCAAAAATAAGAATAAACACCTAATTAAGGGCAACTCCACGTTTGCATGTGGTCAAGGAGTAAACCTGGGAGGGTTTGGAAAGGTTTGGAGGCTAATCATGGAAAGCAGAAAATGTGACCAGGCTCGCTCTTCATTTGGGATAAATTAAAGCCCATTGGGCCAATTACAAGGCACAAGTAAATGACAGTGAATGAAGTTAATTAGGTCTCTCAACTGATGAGCCACGTTCTGCATGTGGAACCCCCAAGCCTGTGAGGGGGAGGGAAGGAATTCCTGCCCTCTCTTTATCCAGGGAAATGCCCTGAGGACACTCCAAGGATGGTGATTTCCAAGCCTGGCTGTCACCACTACCACACCAACCCCACGAGTCCTTCCCTGCAAATTCCCAGATTTTTTGTGGGGAAGGTAAAATTGGATTGATTAATGTCAGCAGTGAGGGGTTGGCTCTGCCTCTGTCTGCTCCAGACACTACCCAACCCTCACAGCTGCTCCCAAATTATTTTTAGTCCTCACTAAATTACATCTTTTTGAGAGGATCCCTCATTTCTTCCCCCCTGCCTGTGTCCTAAGGTAATAAGAAGGTAGGAATGGATGTTTTTCCATGGCATATCGATGGGAAATTGATGTTTTGAGTAAAAAATCCCATTTCCAGGAGGTGGGAATAGCCTGCAGGAAAATCCAGGATTCCCAGCACAAGGTCCTGTGCAATGTATATTTATATCCTATAAACCTTATTTGGAATTTTCTTTATTGAACATAATAATGTTTGTTCTCTATCCTTACCAAATCATTTGGATCAGTCCAAAAAAGCCTCCAAACCATTTTTTTCCCAGAATCCGGGGAGGTTTTTTTAAATTTTTGGGATCTTTCTCAAGGAATAAATGGGTTGTTGAGAGATTCTTCTGGCTTAATTTTTGTACTGGTTATGTTAAAATAAACTTCATCCTTTTGAGTCTTCAAACACTGAGCGAGGCTGGGACCAGTCCCAGACACGTGCACAGGACAGAACTTGGCCATTAACAAATTCATTGACGCGGAGAATTAATTAATGTGGGTTCAGCTTTGCTGGCATCAATTTCTAATTGGGTCCTTTTGTCCTTAAGGTAAATTTAGACCCCAGCCCAGCTCAAAAAAAAAAAGAAAAAA
>VZRF01009218.1:332412-346968 GCA_013396875.1 Vireo altiloquus | reverse complement strand
GCCCCGCCGGGCACGGCCCTGCCCCGCGCCCGCCCCAGCCGCTGCGCCGCGGGCAGCCGGAGCGACAGGTCCTTCTAAAGCGCCGGGTCTTTTAAAAACGTGCCGAAACGTGCACCCGAGCGCCGAGGGACTCACCACCGCTAAATACTGCTGAAAATGTGAAGCCCACGTACGCAAAAAAGCTCCAAAGCAACATGTAATGGTAGAGTTATTTGGAAAAAGTAACGGAAATTGAAGGGGGAATGCTCAAAGACTGAATAAAAAGCCCATCTCTAGAGCTCTAGTAATGTATTCAACTAGTTGTCGACGATTTCACAGGGAAGAGGTTGTCCTCATCTCCATCTTCGCCTCCAGGCACAACCTAGGAAAATTTTGCAACACAGACAATGCAGAATTGTCACTCTGCAGGAATGCTGCGGGGGCAGAAGTACTCATAAAACGGGATTTGCTCAGCAATATACTCATCTGCTCACATGTGTTGGTTCTAGGGGCAAGTAAATGGTTCTTAAAACTGCAAGACATCTGGAGGAGTGCCCAGACAGGAACTGGGCTGACGTTGTACAATGGGAAGAAATGGAAATAAGACTGTAAAAATGGATGGAAGAAAAGGGCAAGTAATATTTGGGGAAAGGAGAAAAAAAGAACAAGTTGACAGTTGAGGGTTTTTTCCTGTAGAAAGCAGTAAAAACCCTATAAGCAATCTATTTTCACTCTCTAGTCCATTGTTCATACTGAAATGACTCACAGGACCCAGGATGTTTAAAGTGTACAAACAAGAAACTGGATGAAAACTGGATGAAAAGTCAGATAAGCTTGTCGCTGGCTAACACGGTTATCTGTTGTCAGTCAGCTGTGGGTTAGAGTCACAGCAGGGCTTGGCATTACAGCACGTCTAAGTGCAAGCACTTGCAGCAAAAAGATGAGTTGAGAAATTTAATTGCAGAGTTTTGAAACAGCTCTTCTTGGCAAAGACCTTCTCTCATACGTTGCTTAAAGACAGAAGTGGTCTGCAAAGGCATGAGTGAAACCATCAGAACAGAAGCTACTGCTCTGACCTGTTGATAATACCTCACTGGGTATTATCGTTATCTGCACCATCTGACCCTGTGCGTTTTTCTTACTCAGATTAAGAAAGACTCACAGGGCTGAACCAGAGAAGGAGGGCAATATGATGGGAGGATACCCAGCGGGAGGTAATGATACATAGCAAGATGTGTTCTTTTGTGTCCTCAGAAACCTGATGTACTGCCCTGTGACACATCCAATCTGCCTCTGACCATCTAAGAATGTGCCTTACTCACTGCTGTGATCCTTGTCAGGTTTCACGCTCCGTGAGGTTACGGGGAGAGAGTGAGTTACGTCGCTCCTAGCCAGGAGTGTTCACTCCAAGATGATTCATTTGCCGACACATCATGGTTTTGATGTGCCTGGCACACAGCTGCAGTAACATCTTTATATACCTTCATTGTGTACTATTCAGCTGCCCCCTTTCCTTGCAACTCCTCCCCAAAATGTGGTCCTGGCTGGTGAGATCTTGTTTCATAACTGATGGGAAGAGGGCAGGGATTGTTACAGACAAGGTACAGCTTGGCATAGGATGGTGACATGAGATTTGTGCACTCGGATATGCTCCAGGGACGTCATAGTTACCTTGGTTACCTACTTCCCATTTTCACATTTAATGAATGAAAATATAATCCAAAACCAGCAAAGTTAAAAAAAAAAAAGAGCACATCAAAACCAGGCTTTAACAAAATGTGGGGTTCCTTTAACTTGATCCTACTAAAGATACAGGTAGAGGATCTTGCTCCCAGTGTAAAGATTTCTCCCAGCACTTACAAAAATGAAGATTTTGTAGGCTTCATTCAGCCTTCATTACTTGAATGTTCAATTTCATAGATTACAGAGCTGAGTTTTGCATATACCTTAAAAACCAAGGGGAATATTTTGTGTAAAATCCACATTAAATGCATGTATGTTGGAAAATGTATAGCTATTAGCCTTTTAACTTTGTACCAAATGCAAATATTTCCATGTGTATTTTTGGTAAAGCACCAAAGCTTCCGAAGCTCAGTTTCGTTATTCCTGAAAAACAAATTAAGAAAACCAAAAAGTAAATGAAGAGAAAAATGCAATAGCACCACCCTGCTGCCATCTCTTTGTCAGATGGATAATAGCAAAGATCCACTCAAAGAATTGCAGTTGGGTAAACTCTAGCCAAGTTTTTCAAAAGTCATCTGAAATGAAAAAATTAGAATAACTAATCCCCACCCCAGCTCAAGCATGACTGTATTCAATTTTATTGAAGAAATAAAACTGTTCTAACATTTCTAGTAGTGGGAAACAGAGACAGTCCATGGAGCCAGTGAAAAATTGCTTCCATGGGTAAGGGTTTCATAGCAACTGTAACAATATAGGTCAGGA
The DNA here is from genome assembly GCA_013396875.1 of Vireo altiloquus. Classification (NCBI taxonomy): domain Eukaryota; kingdom Metazoa; phylum Chordata; class Aves; order Passeriformes; family Vireonidae; genus Vireo; species Vireo altiloquus. The sequence goes on along the minus strand of VZRF01009218.1, from coordinate 344,544 downwards.
AGAGAGTAAAAGAGATTGTTTAGCCCAGTGGTGACAAAATTCTGGCGCAGACACCGTCTTTAACTGGCATGGATGTGGGCTGGCACCAGGGGCTCTGAGTCACAGGGCCTTTGACAAAGAATCTGGCACTGAGCATCAGAAACATTCTGTCAGTCACTGGTCTGGTCCAGCCCCCAGCAGTAAGGCAGGTTTGAACACATCCAGACACTGGCGACAACTATTTGCCATCATGTACTTGACATTCTCTAGTGGGGAGTCCTTGAGGCCCCAGTTTCACTTCTGTTGATACAGAGCCAAAATAATTTTGCAGCACTTGAAGTCATTTTCTTCTTGTCCTTCTCCCAGCATCTGTGAGAACAGCTGGTTTTTCTCTAGTAATGATGTATTACATGTGGAAAACTACCACCTTAATGCCTCTGCAGCTTTTCTCATCCAGATTACACAAATCCAGGTCTTGCATCCTTCCAGCACATATCACTCTCCGTGCTTTTCTCTCTCTTACAGGTTAGTGTAAAAAATGTCGTGTGAGAATCTATGGTAGGAGAAGGTGATACCGTTTTCCAAAATCTCTTAGGTACATTGGCTTTACCCACTCACAGCCCTTTTCTTAATGACTGCTCTCACACTCTCACGTCCACATAGTTACAAAAACCAACATGCAAGTTGCAACTGCAGGTTCTGGGCAGGGTCACTCATGTACAACACAGAGGACGAGGGGGCCATGCAGCTCCATCCTTGGAGATATTCAAAAGTCACCTGCACACAGTACAGGTGGTCCTTCATTATCAGGGGGCATGGAGAAGACAACATCCAGAGGTCCCTTCCAACCTCAAACATTCTGTGATTCTGTGATTCTGTGAAGGGATGCCAGCTATCAGATCCTCATCATGTCCCTTGAGCAATGGCAAACTAGTTTTTGGACAGGTGTTTTCTACCCAAGAACCAAAAATTGCTATGATACGATACTTTTGCATCAGACTTCTGCTTATTTCCACCTCCAAAAATTTTAGGCAAGTCTGGTCTGGGTTCCTTAGGGCCATAGTCTGTGCTATAGATGGGCTAGAACTAAAAGGAATGGTATATGTGATGTGATGCTACATTCTTTCGTTAGAGGTAGTTTTTTGCTGACAGTTTTTTGTGGCCTGGTTTGACTGGAATGCTAAATGCAGGAAAGAGTCCTAGATCTTTCTGTTGGAGACTATGTCCCTGTTTATGAATATAGCTCATTTTTTTATTGAATATTGTCCATTGTTATTGTGCTTATGCATTTACACCCACTCATCCTTCATTTCTGCCCTCTTAATATTTCTACTACAAGTCAATACCTCTGTACACTTTCTTTCATTGCCTAACACTTTATTTTAATGTACAGTACTCAACAACAAATACTTTATTCCAAATAAGAACTCACCCACAGTGAATACTATTGCTGTACCACTGTGGATGTGATTTTGCTTCTAACATGTCCACAGCAACAATTTTTATTTTTGTCTTTCTACAGTTGTCAACTCATATTTCTATTGCACTCTGCAATAAGTCTTAGATTAATTTCTGCAGCTGAGCTCTTTGTCAGGCAGTTTCCCATTTTGTATTTCTGTAGTCGGTTTTCTGTTCCTAAGTGAACATTTTTACCGTTGTTTTTATTCCATTTCCTTATGTGAGCAGTTCTTTCCCATTTTTCAAGATAATTTTGAATACGAGTGTTTTTCTTGGTGTCTGCAAACTGCTAGGGGACAAAGTTCGTACAGCCTAAACCGTGGGCCTAGCAGAACAAAGTCCATGAGCATCTAGAAAGCAAAGAGCCAGAAGATTTGGAGGACTGCTAGGTCAAGCGCGCTCAAAAAAACCTTGAGAGGAGTTTTGTGGGAAAGCTATTAATTATTGAAAGATATTAAGGCCACTAAAGAGAATTATATCAGTGCACATCAAATTTGGGAGAAACAGCAGGAGACAAGTATTGCTGTGTAAGGATTTCTTTAAGAAGACAGGGGCTGGAGTGGTTCATCACTGTGGGATTCATTGCGGAGCAGAGAACACAGCTGTCTTTCTATTCTGCAGTCGCAGTTGGAATGAAAGAAGTAATTATGCTGGGGACCAAACAAAGTCTATTATTTCACATTTCGTAAAACATTAGACTTTTTAATAACTGCTGGGATATTGTGCCTTTGTGTCTGAGAGCAGGTGACTTTTATACCATTACTGAAACTTCGAAACTCAGTAGCAGAAAAGAGATCATTTGAAATGCAAAGCCCCTGCTCTAATGGAAAAACAAAATCAGAGAGCAGATGAAAACTAACTAAATAAATAATAAATAATACATACACATATATAATATATATTTAATAAAAGGGTCATTCCCCACAAGAAATTCCCTTAAGTGCACCAAGTTTTTCAGAAATTTGCTGCATTAAGTCAGTAAAATGTAGAAGAAACTACTTCTAGTTCACCACACCATGTATTTTTCCTGGTACTCTTAAGTTAGTGTTTGCAACCTGTTCAAATCTAGAGAAAAATGACTGTGAAGAATTTTGAGATAATTTCGTTTCATCAAGCTCTTGTGTTTATTCCAGTATAATTCACAGAGAGGGTGAGCAGTGAAGCATTAAGGGAAATTAAATTACCCAAATTCTGAACAGCTCTAGTACTTTTCTTTTTTCTTGGTTTTGTTTCCAATTGCATGCAATCCTCACAGATTTCTTAATTCTCACTCTTACATGCAACTTCTAGTCTGAGATGACAACTTCAGTCTCTTTTGCCCTCTATTGAAGTGAATTGGTAATAACAATTACCAAGGAAATGTGAGCTACAATGTGTAAAATAGGATATAAATAATGGATCTCAGACCAGTGAGTGGCATGTGTAATTACTTGATGCAGAAGTCTCGTAAGGCCTGACAAGTTTTCTGCTGACTTCCACCTATCTGTTCCTTTTACCTTCTTTCACTAGCTGTCCTTTGTATGGGAAGTAGACATGGCAATCATCTGGCAAACTGTTTGTCTGATATTTCTAATGTGTTTAATACCAAGCTTTTAACTCTTAGGAAAGGTATATACACGGCTAATGTGTATCTTAGAATAATAGACTCAGAGTTCAAATACTTCTATTTTTCTAACTCAAATATCTGAACTCAGATACTTCAGAATATTTAAATATCAGGGAGATAATGAGGTAATTTCAAAAGGTGAATTATGAACAATGACAATCATTTCATTGGCAGTAGCCTGTACTAGTGTTATGATATTTTAATTCTACTGCAAAAAAAAATAGCCCCATATCTCTGGGTATCTCTAGGTCACAGGAAATGACTGTAGCAAATCTTATTCATTCTTCAAGAAAGGGTATATTCTCAGTCATCCTGCCTTACCCTGCAAGTGCACACAGACTACAGCATTACCGTAGGTAAGTGGTGGGGAAGGCAAAGTCACCCACGTGTGTTGCTGAGTCCAGGTGAGCCACGTGACCGTGTGAGCAGACCTTTCGAAGCCAGGGCTAGGACTTGTGTGGGTTGCTGGGGTACACTGAGCTGCTCTGAACCAGCTGTGGCATCTGGGCATCATATTTGACTGCTGGGGAAGTTATGGCCCACACCTGTAGGGCAGTCAACAGGTTTTGTCTTAGTGCTCTGAAAACATGCAAAGAGCTGCGTTTAGTAATGACCTGAACCCCACTGAAATGGTTAAACTAATTTGAATAATGTCGTGCATCATTACCATGTCCAAGTGCAGGTACACTCTGGTTGAGAAAGTAAAGGATAAGTAAGTTTGCTACACTTGTTGCTAAGCATTTTTTATAGGGGCATTTTCTCATTTATTCAGGGAAAAAGTCTGATGTAAGCCAGCATGGAAATGACACATCCACAGCTGAGTGTTCAGACTATGAAAAATTATATCTTTCAGTGATGTCTTTAACAGTTGTCCTAATTTCAAATAAGAGCTGTGTGTCCTGGAAAGATAAAATTGCTTGTGAATTTTGGAACATAAGGAGATAAAAGTTACTGGAAAAGTTGAAGAGTGACCATAATATTGTGGTAATACTACAGTTTTTTCTGCAGCTGCCACAAAACCACATGAAAAAACAAGAGTATGTTTCCAGAAATTTACTCACAGAAGCCATGATATTTTATTTTTAATAGAAATATTTTATTAACTTTTCTGTTTCCATGGTGGCTTACTCAGACATCTTCCCCGAGGAACTGAGAAAGCTCCACACTGTAGAAGCCACTTAGCAATCTGTGTAGAAAACTTACTGGTCCATTATCAGTGGGATAGATATTTTTTCAGGAAAAACTTGAATTTATCTGGTGAAAAATATGTTTATCAATGATAAGGTGTGAAAGGGTTGTCTTGGCAGTAACTCATGCAGGTTACATCCTCTCCCCTCACTGTCATCAGCTCCCTTTACTGTGGTGGCTGATGCACCCAACACTTCAGACAGTGTTCATTTTAACTGTAATTCCAGTGGGATAAGCAAGTGCTTCTTCTGTGTTCTTTCAGTAAATCTCTGTATTTGTGGTAAGCAAAGTGCTTTCAGTTGCTGCTATTGTACATCTCCCCCACCATTTGCAAGCACAGATTTTCCATTAGAAGTTGAAGAGAGGAAGAAAGAGGAATTCTGAAATAAATCCCACCATTAGGTAAGTGACTTAATGTCAAAATACTTCTCAGCATTTTTAAGGATAATTTATTCTATCCTGTGACCATGAAACATTCTTACAATAACTTGTCAATATCTGTATCCTGCAGGGATAGAAGTGGACCTTCTGGCATTAATGAAAACCTGGCAATCAAACTTTATAAGGCTTTACTTATAGCTGAAAGCATGAACATAATTGAACACAAAAATACTTAAGGCTTAAATGGCTTTCTTTTATTTCCCAATCAGACATCTATCAGGATGGGTTGCTCTTCTGCTGGGGATGGTCTTAATTTTCATTTAATCTTCAGAAACATCTCTGTTGCTGGGTTGTTCCACTGTTAGATGGTACATCTGTTCTGGCTTGTGGTCATGTAAGTGGTATAAATCAGTAGTCTCCACAGCTGATAATGTGAGAGCATTCTGTGACAGGCTTTCATGCTTGCACAGGAGTTGGAGAAGCACATATATCTCATGTATCAACTCCTCTTCCCCTCTGCTGCAAAAGGAAATGGTCTTATCACCAGTCCTTCCTCCGTCTCCACTTTGTTGTGTCATGTTGCACCTCACTGTATTTCAAATTTACTCGGAGAAGGAATTACACTGACAGGCAGACAAGGAGAGTTTTGGTCCTCCTGAAGAATGTGAAGGAGAGATTTTGCTGTATGCTGGTTTGGAGCCCCAGGAAGAATACCAACATGCTCTGCAGAGTATCGTTATTGTACTTGAAAGAGAAATTCATCTTTCTTCGCGTCTTTCATGTCTTGCAAATGGCAAGAAAATACCCCACTCTTATTTACTATGAAGCATTAAATATATATCTATATATACATACACACACATATATACATACATATATATATATACACACAGAGTGTGAGAATTTCCTTATCTCAAGGTATGAGTCAGTTTTATGCAGCCTCTTTTTTCTCTCCTTGTGTTATTTTGCCTTTTTCGTTTTCCACTGAAACTGAGATTATATAAACCTTAATTTCTTATTTGAATAAGACTGATCTCATTCAGCAGATAGAAGCCGAAAAGGAAATAGTTGTGTGAGAAAGCTGGGACCACAGATAAGTTACCTATCCTTTTCCAGGTGTTTGACACCTACTGTGATTTTAAAATGAGGAGATTTCTGTTTGTCGCTGTGGCTTTGTCCTCCTCAGTGCAGGCTGCTGCATCGCCAGGAATGTGGATGCTTTCTGCTGCCCAGGATCCTGTTTTGTTAACTCTTCCTCCTTCGGCCACTTGCCAGAAAATCACCTTGGAAACCAAGGCACCAGTTTCCATGGTCACTTGGAGGAGCATATGTTTCCTTCCATTGCATGGGGTATTAGGAGGAAGAAGCCCATAAGCTTTTTTTGCCAGAATAAATTCAGCAGGAATGGACTCAAAGAGCTGCATCCCGACCTTATTTCCTCCTTCAAATCCCCAGTGAAACCACCAGGACTGCAGAGGATAAACAAGTGCAGAATGTGACTTTACATGAACATGCTCACAACTGAGATGTGAAATGACATCTTACAAACAACTTGCCTCTGACTATTACCCAGAGAAACTCAAGAGTCAGATAAAGAGGAATAAAACAGAACCATGTTCTCCCCCAAATGCAGGCACATAAAATTACGTGAACAAGAAATAAAAGTCTTTGAAAACACTCACCTGATGGTTGAGGTGAAAACCTGCAGTAGCTGGTCAATCTGAACATGTGACTGTGCTGCTATCCCATGCTTGGAAAGGGCCCATGGCTGGTTCTGGTAAGAGGTACAAGAAATAGTATGAGGATTTTTCCTGACCCCAAGGTTCCTGAAAGCAGCTAGTTGGATTCAAGCGCTTTAGGATCAAAGGCTAAAAATGCAGAGGAAGAACTTGTTGACTTCCTCTAAGGAAAAGCAGAAATGTTCCTCAGGCTGCTGTGTTAAGGGTTCTCTCCATTGTGGCTACCATAGGCTGCAGCAGAAACATCTTCACATCAGGCATTTTATTCAAGTCAGAGCAAATTTTAATGCTCTTCTGTGGCTTAAACTTTTTCAGGTAAATGTTGTCACAATTCCCCTTCCATCTAAAAGTTAGTTTCCTTCTGAAAGGTGCTATACCCATCTAGTTCCTCAGAGAAACATCGCGATTAACCACAGGGTCCAGAATGATGGTGATCATGAAGGGACCAAGTCCATATCATGGTCCTGCAAAGCACAGAAAATCTATTTAACACTGTGCAAGAGTTTTCTAGATCTGCAGTTTGAAGCCATGGTGATTGCTTTGTGAACAGCAACTCTGCTTGTTGCTGTTGGAAATTAAAGTTTCAAAACAAGTAATCTTCCTTCCCATTTACAGATGTGACCATTCTCAAACTTGGTGTCTGAGACACCAAGTCACTACAGCTCCTGTTTCTTAATTCTTACTTTTCTAACCTTCTATTCTGAGTGAAAATTATTAGATAAACAGGAAATAAGGAGAATCCAAAGTCAAATACCATAAGAATATTTTCTGTTATATCTGAGGTTTCAGTGTGGGGATGTGACAGATCACTGCCAACGCACAGAAGGGTGTGAACAGCTTTGATCTTGTTTTGCTGAAGATAAGAGCTGACTAGCTGCCAGCCAGCCAGTCCAAGAACTACATGGAATGGTAGCATTCCCGATTAGTTGCTCTCTCTCTAAGCCAGTACGCCCTTGCAACCCAAAATGGTCCTGCATATTATTTTCCACATTGTACTGAAGTATGCAGAAACTAAATTATATTATTGCTGTGGCCCTTTCAAAATGGATTTAAAGGGAATGAGTTCAGTAAATTCAGGCTGTTTGGGGCACGCTGGCTAACCTGGCTAGCCCATTTAATCACATTAATACAGAAACACATTTGAGGGAGCTACTGTTGAATGATGAGTTGGTTCTCTGCTATGTGATATACCCTCAGAACACCTGGGAGGCTTTTACTGTATTTGTATTGCCATCAGCAACATTGATTCCCCTGAAAGCAGCTGCTGGTTTTCAGTAACAACAGCTCCAGCGAAGAGTTAACCTCTGCATTGATCAATTTTGTGGGTGCCCTGCAGAGCCATGGATAGAGTTACAGACTTTTACTGCCAACAAGAGAGAAGAAAATCAACTCTGCTTAAATTAACTTGAAATTTCACTTCAGAAACATGTGTCTGCATCTTCGATACCTATTTATTTGCAATTTCACCATCATATTTTTGTATTGCATCAATTATGGTGTTCAGGTTCTGAACAGATACAGTAAATACTGCTGCACAGATTTCATCTCTTTATAGGTAGGGTGCAATGTGAATTGGGCCCTTCACTACACCTCAGGACCCCCATGGAGGTTGTACTCACTTAAGTGTTTTCTTTTGTTGTTGGCCATACACTTCAATTGCCCTGTACATGAACTATTAAAGTGAAGTCTAATATTAGGCCTGGCTCACTAACCTTTATTTACTTTTGGTAGGAGATTGCTTTCCTTCTAAATTATCCGTGCCTAAATGGCAAACATCACTTTCTCTTAAACTCCCTCTCTTAACTGGACATGACTAAATTAATTATGTTAATGCTGTTAAAATTGTTTTCAATAATCCATTATTTTCTCATGCAGATATTTAAGCAGAAGCAACTTGGCTTGACTGTACGAATGTGGCATGTCAAACTACTCTATTTGTTACTCTTTCTAAAATGACATAAAAAATAATTAAACAACATGAAATGGCTGTGACTTTAATTGAGAAAAATTTAGGAAATGTTAAATGTTGGCTGTCTACACATTCTTAGTGGGTTTACACAGTGTATGTACTTTAGTTTACACTCCATAAAACAGTGTCATGTTCCTTTTTTCCCACAAGTCTTATGGAAAAATGACAACAGCAGCAACAACAGTTGTGTAATTACACATAATTATTATGTGTACAAAAAGGTCTACATAATAACAAGTGTTCTCAGGAACCTTAGCTAGCTAAAATAAAATAATATTAGAGCCCTGCTTTGGGAAGCCTTATGAAAAAGTGCTTGTGACAGATTCACTTCAGAGGAGAAGGGTCAGAGCAGAGCCCCAGGAAGGTAAGCTGAACACAGCCTTGTACGTGGACCACAGTAGAGGCAGGATAGTGTGGCTGAAGCAAAACACTGAACACTTTCTTCTCTGAATGGTTTCCAAGTAAGGGTCCTACGGTGAAAATAGTGCTTTTTAATGTAACTGCAGTTAGTGTCAAAAAGTAAAATTTTTTCAACAGCAGCCTTTGTGCATGTGTAATACAAACAAATCTATATTATTTATGCAGTATTTACATCATTTACGATAGAGAATGAAAGTTCTATAAAATAATTTCCCTGATCATTTCTGTCAGTGATACATCTCTGCCACTGAATATATCGTATCTGATTTTATTCTCAGACAGCGAATAAAAATGTCTTGCTCCATGCTGGATTGGGTTGCCCCTGCATGGTGATTTTTCTCCTTTCAAATATGATTGGTAGCTCTTAAGAACAGCACACACATGCTGCACATGCCTGGGGATGCAACATTATTAACTTCTCTCAGGTTTTCCAATGCACACTTATGGTTTGATTGTTGGCAAGACCTTGTAAGACAAGGTCATACATGAGAGAAGGAGGACAAGGAGAGCATGGCATTTTAGCTCGACACGCAGACCAGCGGTGGGCTGCCTTGGCAATTACCTACCCTTTGCATTTGCAGCACGGAGTTCCTGCTGATATCACCACTCCCCCTGCCCTCCAATCTCCAGTCCATCTCACTTTTTGGGCTTGGCTTATGGCACGGGAGGTTGTTAAAGTCAGAAAGAAAAGACCCCATTACTCTAGCCTGGAGAGCTGAGAAGAGAGCTCCAATATTTCAGGGTGGAGATAGGGATTTTAAACCTTCCCATCCCATTTCTCAGTACTGTGTAAGTCCACAGGACCATGTAAATCCATCCATCTCTCTGTTAGCAGGGGCAGAGGAGGGGGATAGTCCTTGGCAGAGCTCACATCTGTGTTGGTGGGAGGGAAATCTGATCCCTTTTCATCCCTTACAGGCATGAGTCTTTACTGAGGACTTGGGAAATCATCCTTCATATGTTTGTGATGTTTCTGTCCTTAGAGACACAACTCTCCTGGTCCTAAAGACAGTCATAAACATACTTGTCCTCAGATATTTCTGGGGATATTCCTCCTGGTGAGGCTTTCCAGCAATAAGGTACAGTGATGCTCTGTAAAGTGCAAGAGACATCCAAGTGTGCAGATGAGATGCAAAGGACATCAGAGAGCACTGCTCTTTAAAATTACAGCCAGGCACACCTGGCTGTGAGCTGGGACTGATGTGCTGATGGGTTGGTTCATGGAGAAAGAACCCCTTTTAAGACAAGAGTCTCCTGTGGTCATGAGGGGAACAAACCAGGGTGCTGAACTACCCCCAGCTCTGTCTGCAATTCGCAGACCAGCTGAAATGCCTGCCTTGCAGCCACACGATACAGTGTTTTGACCTGCTTTTATAGCTCTTCTTGCAGAACAACATTTCTGACTCCATAGTCTGACCTTTCACCTTTGATATACCCAAATAGTTCAAAAAGTTTATTTCTGAGCTCCTCAGACCCTTGTAAAGGTCAAATCTCAAAGTTAGAATTTCATTTCGAAAGATGATGTTACCTCTTGTGAATAGAACAGCTTAGTAAAGGAAATAGTGTCAGAATATATACCACCAGTTCAAAAGAAAATAGACTGCCTATAAGGGGCTAAGAAAATTGAAAATTATTTTAAAGAAAATAGAGTGTTCCTTGAAATCTTCCTATGTACATTTTGACATAGGTATGGCCGTACAAATTTTGTAGGCTTGAAATAGTTGAACATAAGAAGTTGCCTCTTCCCGATTCAGGAGAGGTGCACATCAAGTAAGCCAAACTGCTGGGATCTGTCCAATTTTTGGGAAGGATGCCAGAAGGCAGGGCTATGAGCAGAGGCAAACTGTGTATGCTGGATTCCCTTGCATGCTTGGGACCCTTCAGCTGTGCCTGCCAGCACATAGGAACATTATGCAGTTTTCCCCATTTTCCACTGCCCCATTGGCTACCATCAGATGATCTCAGCATTCAGTGAAGCAGCCAAGTGTCTGCCTGGAAATACGGATATCTGAGCATTTTAAGATTAAACATACTGCTAATCAGAACTAAAGATAAGCTCTTTCTGCTGTCATATCTGAGCTGGTTTCTCATGGAAATGGGTAATCTATCACTAGTGCTCATTAGGAGTTATAAAATTGTGTGTGTTGTGATGGTACTGATATGGTAGGTGTGAAGGTGGCATTTGTAAGCTGCTTCATCCTATAATGTCAGCCTCCACTGTCAGAAAGAAACTGTTACTAGAAAGCCTCAGCAGATGTTATTGCATTATCCAGCAAAAGAGATGCCATTAGGAATTTTGGCTGGAGGGAAAGGCCATTATGCTTCAGAACTCCTTTCCTGTCCCACAGAGGTTTATAAGTCATGACAATTATTCAAGTTGATCTTGATCTAAGGATCACAAGGCACAGCTAGGCTAAGAAATTCTCAAGACCACAAGAAAAATCATTGAAAGACCAAGGAATAGCAATGGAAAGAATTCAGGTTCACAGTCTGGAAAAAGTAAGTGTGTTTAATTTACAGACTGTTTGTGTCTGCCTGAAAAAATGGATTTTTATTGAAAAGGTTACCTGAATAGTCCAGGACTGGGCAGTTAGTTTCTCTAGGGGGAAAAAAAGAGAAAAATTCTAATTAACTTTGGATAGAATATTGTCGCTGTATTTAAAATTTTCCACAAAAAACATTAAATAAATCACCAGAGGCCGCGAGCTGTAGCACCAGCGTTTTCTACAGAGGCATTCTTAGAGAAAGTATTTCAAATGATGCATACTGGAGGTACCTCCAATGACTCCAATTGCTTTAGGTGACTTACATCTCCCCAATACGTATGTGCGCAACTGCAATCTGGAAATATACTTAAACTGCTATTGAAAGTAATTGAAAAACAATTCCCAAATGAAACATACTGTTTTGCTGGCAAGATTAGTGATATCAAATTGTTATGATCCTATATGAAAGAGTGCATATTTATTTCTTCTGGGCACTTGGTTTCCTGATTGTTTCGAAAGAGTCGCCGCTAGCATGGAGTGATTTCCACGTGCGGCAGTCACGCTAGTGCGATTAAACGCACATTTACTCATGCATACCCAGCGCAGGCACAAACAGCCACTTAACTAAAGTCACTTTTAGCCATAATTTACGTGCAGCCCTGGGGTAGCTCATTAGTTCTCTCTCGCTGCTGTTTATATACCCACGAGCTTTGTCAAAGAGCTGGGGATTGTTTACAGCTACCCTTGAAGCCGAAGGCGCGGCTGCGGAGAGGAGCCCGGAGGGGCGCGGGCAGCCTCCTGGTGGTGGCAGCACTTTCCCACCGACCGAGCCCGCCCACCCTGCACTGCGACCCCCCCGAGAAGAGAGAGCAGCCATCGAGGCGGGGACAGAAAAGGAAAGAGAAG